>PVKP010007154.1:0-78701 GCA_004027715.1 Plecturocebus donacophilus
CGCATCTTGAGGAGGTTGACAATCGCCTGGTCGCTGTAGGCCCTGACCATGGTGTTCTTGTCCTTGGTATTGTCAAGAAGAGCCTTCAGGATGGGCTTGATGGCCTGGGGATCCAGGGGAGGCAGCGGGTCCTTATTTGCCCACCAGATCATCTTCTCAGCCACCAGCCTGATGTCACTGGATGGGTTCTGCAGACACTGTGAAGAGAACCACAGACAGGCTTTTGGATAGGCACATCCAGGCTGTTCCTCAAGGCAGCCCAAATGCCCAGCCTCAACACTCTCCCTACGGCGTGGACACTGACCCCACTCCTCGCGTGGGAGGGTGGCAGCGTGACTCAGCCCTGGCTCCCTGCACCCTCATCTCGTGCCACTCTCCCCTTGCTCACTACTCTCAGCTGCACGTTTTTACTTCCTTGAACATGCCAGGTCTCGGGCCTGTGCCCTGGCTACTCCCATGGCCTAGGCTGTGCTTGCCTTGGCTCCTCCCTAGGTTAGCTCCTTCCCATCCTGCAGTCTCAGCTCCTATGTCATCCTTCAGAGATGCCCCCTGCCAACCTTATCTATATCAGGGTCCACCCCATGGGCTCCAGGGATCTTGTATGGCTTGGTCATCTCTACACCTTTAGGGTAGAGCCAAGTGAACAGGTGGGTGCAGACATGGAGAGAACAGTGGGATGCCATCACAGAGTGGGCTCAATTGAATCAGGCCCCTCAGAAACTCCGTGGGCTCCCGGTGCTGCAGGGGGAGGCAATCACCCTTGGGAATCTCATTACTCAGGGCAAGGTCCATGCACAGCAGCACTGACACTGCATGAGACCTGGTTAGTCTCAGGCATGGCCACATCTCATTAAAATGCACTCTGGCTCTGATTTCTGTGCACAGTAACGCTTCAGAAGCACACCATGTCACACGTGCCACAGGAGGCCTGCTGGCAGATTCCTTGGCTTTTCTAACTAGAGCCTGGCACACAGCACAATAACCACACCAAGAAGTGCTGGGCCAGGTGAAAGAGGGAGGCAGGAAGAGAGAGGTATTAAGATGGGAACCCAGGTCTTTAACTAATTTTACAAAACTAGGGTGCCTAGAAAGAATGTCTAAAACAGCAATTCTTAACATGATTCAGTCACAGGTCAGTTTGAGAATCTGACAAAAAGTTGGGCTCTATTGCAGTGTAAAGCGCACATAGAAAACCCCCGTGTTCCATCCCTGAGGTTCAGCCATCTCCTGGAGGCCATCCACGGAGAACTAGCACACTAGTTGAGGGTGCATTGCTGGTGTTCTCCTCCCAAGTCAGGTGTTAGGGGTCAGACACATTCTTGGCCCCCACTCACCTTAACGAACAGGCTGGAGAGTTTGGCCGGCAACTGCCCTCCACCTGTCTTGATGTGGTATTTCATGAGAAAGCCCATGGCCCGGACCCCGCTCACTGCAATGGGGATCTGTGGAGAACAGACAGTGCTAGATGGGAGGCACCCCACCCCTTCCCCAGAGCCAGGAGAAGCCCAGTCCCTAGTAATCTCTAGGACCCTCCACCACATCACCCCTTACCAGGGACACCATGACAGCTCTCACTCAGACAGGCGGCCCTGGCTGAGGCAGAGGAACAGTCAGTTTCCCAGGAACAGGGATCAAAGACCTGACCCAGAAGGGTCATCTAGATTCCTCAACCCAAATTCTTTGGTTAGATGATGAAACTGGGGCCCAAAGGGATCAACTGCTGGTCCAAGGGGACAGCTAGTATCAAGAGGGGTAAAATTAGATCCAAGCCTCTTAACCTCCAGTGTGAAGTCCGCCCGTGCTGTGTCCACAAGGCGCTGGCTATGGGATATGGCCTAGGGGAGGGAAAGGACTGGTCTGGGTGCCCAAATGCCTTACCCTGTCTGCCGTGGCACTGCTCAGGATCATTTCCTGAACATCACTGCTGTATCTGCCGGCACAGAGTCTGCCAGGAGCCACGTTCACAGCCACTGAGAGTGCCAGGCTTCGACCATGCCGAACCATCCAGTCAATGCCGGACACGTCCGCTGGGTGGAAGGACACAACTGGGGTCAACCGGCATTTTACAGCATGGAGACCAGTGTGCTGATTCAGAGCACGGGGAAAGCCCAGGCCATGCTCACGTGGACTTCCCTGCTATCTTAAGAGAAGCTCCCCAAAGCAGCACATTAAGCAAAGTAAGGAAAGCCTGCTCACAAACCACTCCAGGCTTACAGCTGTGTTCTTTGAGCAGAGATACTCAGGGCTACGGAACTACTGCAAATTCAGTATTGTTTGTTTGTTTGTTTTAGAGACAGGGTCTTCCTCTGTTACCCAGGCTGGAGTACAGGGGCGTGATCAAGGCTCACTGCACCCTCGAACTCCTGGGCTCAAGTAATCCTCCTGCCTCAGCCTCCTGAGTAGCTGGGACTACAGGTGAGTGCCACACCTGGCCTGGATTTTGCTTTAACTGCTGGATTCCCAAGGACAGGACAGTCCAGTTGCTAAAAGATCCTCTGAGGGAGGTAGATAGATCTCTTCGCTAGGGCTGAGAGGCCCAGGTCCCTGAAGGGGAATTCTCCAGTGTACCTACCCAGCAAGCACTGCTGAAGAACGGCACTAAGCTCCTCTTCAGTCAGAAAGGCACACAGTTCCCCCAGGCACCCGGCTGAGGAGATGCGAGTGTTGTCCTGACAGGCAAGAGAAGGGAGTGAGGGGTGCAGGCAACAGCACCAGCTCTGTGGGAACCAGGGCAGGCAGCTCTGGAGCCCAGATGGATGGCAATAAAGAAGGTGGAACAAACCAACTCAGGGACTCAAGATCCAGTCCCTTCCTCTAGGTACTTGTGCTCCCCTGCCAGACTGGGACTGCCATTCACTGAAACTGCCACTGGTACAGAGTTAAACATTATACACCCAGCACTTCACTTAATTATAGAAAACTCCAGTGTGTATGCATATGGTAATCATCCTCGTAACAGCAGTAATAACTATATTTACATAGCACCTTTCTTCTTAGGAAGGCTGAATGTTTCACATTTATTAACTCAATTACTATCCACAGCCCTGTGAGGCAGGGAGGGGCAGGAGGGGAGGCACCTGCCCACAGCCACCAGGGAAGCCGGCTAGAGACAGCCACTCCAAGCTCCTTTCTCCCACAGAGCTTGAGTTACCATGTGCCCAGAATGACCCCTACTATCTCCAAACTGCACGAGTGCCCCATTGTCACCAAAATTATTTGGGTTCATCCTAGGAAGTCAAACTGAAGCCACTAATCAAGCCAAGGCAGATAAGGAAAGGCCAGCACTTCCTGTTCAGTTCAGAGCCAGGTACACAAGCAGCCCCGTGCTCCTCCCTGGCCAGCTAACTATGGAATACCAAGAGGGGATTTTAAGTTATGTGCCTTATTAGAGTTGCCAAGTCAACATGTCCCCAAACCAAACCACCAACCAGACTCAATAACCCAAAAAGCTAATGCCAAGCTGGCACCCTGAATGCCACCTTCAATCTGATTGGAGGTTCAAAGGGTAAGAGGATGGGCTGCCAGCAGTCTGGGTCTCTGAGCTCGAAGCGGAAGTCCAGGTGCCAAGCTAAAGCTGGCTCTGATTCCCACTCTCTCCAACTTCATCTATTTTAAGCTGTACTGTGGTGAAATGCAAATATGTTTCAATACTAACTTTTGCTTGTGCTGTCCATGATTCTGTAAAAGCCCTGACAGACTGTGATCAAGATGGTACACTTTCCCATCTGTCCCCACAGAGAAGGCTGGGACTGGGCTAGGCGCAGTGGCTGGCGTCTGTAATCCCAGCACTTTGGGAGGTCAAGGTGGTGGATCAGGAGTTCAAGACTAGCCTGGCCAATATGGTGACACCCCATATCTACTAAAAATACAAAAAATTAGCCAGGCATGGTGGCTCATGTCTGTAGTCCCAGCTGCTCAGAAGCCTGAGGCAGAAGAATCACTTGAAACCAGGAAGCAGAGGTTGTTGCAGTGAGCTGAGATGGCACCACTGTACTCCAGCCTGGGTGACAGTGAGACTCTGTCTAAGGGAAAAAAAAAAAAAAGAAGGCTGGGGCTATAGTCAGACAGCCGGCGCCTGGAGACCAGAACTAGGCCCTTAGAGCCGTGGGAAGTGCAGCAGCAAGTGTGTGTGTGAGGGGGAGGAGGGGAGGGCACGGGAGGAGTGTGTGTGTGGGTGTGTGTGCATGTGTATGTCAACAAAGTGTAAAACCATGTGAGCCCAAAGGCCCTCTCCTCCTAGATCAGCCCTACAAATGTAAATTAGGCCACAATAGAGAGCTGTCTGAAAAGGGAAACAGAAAATTATTTTCCATAGACTCAACTTCCTATTGGCCCCATGGCCCCACAGTGCTGGCAGCCAAAGGGTACCTGACACATGTTTCTAGACTAGGCGAGGCTGATGGAACTGGAACTGGGACAGAAGCAGGAGTCCAGAGCTTCTGGTTTGGACTCTACTACGTTCTGGGTATAGCCCTGACAAGTCTCTCCCTCTAAAACAGACCTCTAAGACCTCCCACCAGGATGCACCCTGGAAACCGCTGATCCCACTACACACTAAGTTTCTTGAAGTCTGTGACCACGAGGCCTATGCACTTCTGGGACAGGCCCTTTAGCTTGGCAAATGTTTCATGAACCTTTTCATTTTACAAAAGTGGAAACGAGAGGCAGACAGAGAAAGTGATTTTTTTTTTTTGAAATGGAGTTTTGCTCTTGTTGCCCAGGCTGGAGTGCAGTGGCGCAATCTCAACTCACTGCAACCTCTGCCTCCCAGGTTCAAGCAATACTCCTACCTCAGCCTCCCAAGTAGCTGGGATTAAAGGCGTCCACCACCACACCCGGCTAATTTTTGGTATTTTTAGGAGAGATGGGGTTTCACCATGTTGAGCAGGCTGTTCTCAAACTCCTGACCTCAGGTGATCCACCTGCCTGGGCTTCCCAAAGTGCTGGGATTACAGGTAAGCCACCACGCCTGTCCAAGAAAGTGACTTCTTTAAGATCAGAGAGCAAATTGGTGAGAGGTCTGGGTCTCCACAAAGCTTACTTGCCTCATCTATAAAACAGAAATAACTAGCTGGGTACAGTGGCTCATGCCTGTAATCCCAGCACTTTGGGAGGCCAAGGCAGGAGGATTACCTGAGGTCAGGAGTTTGAGAACAGCCTGCTCAACATGGTGAAACCCCATCTCTCCTAAAAATACCAAAAATTAGCGGGGTGTGGTGGTGGATGCCTTTAATCCTAGCTACTCAGAAGGCTTACACAGGAGAATCGCTTAAACCCAGGAGGTGCAGGTTGCAGTGAGCCGAGATAGCGCCACTACACTCCAGCCTGGGTGACAGAGCGAGACTCAGCCTCAAAAAAAACAGAAATAACCAGTATCAACAATACCTGCCCCATTTCCCTCGAAACCTGAGGAAACGCTTGGTGAATCATACAGGGTGACAGAAATGTCAGGAATGCTTATTACTACTGAGCTGTATTGGGTTCTAACACAAAGTGAAGAACTCAGCCTAAGAAGGAGGAGAGAAACCAGTGGTGCCACTAACTCTGCCTGCAGCCGTACCTCATCGTGTCCCAGCATGCTCAGCAGGAGTGAGACGATGTTTTTCCGGATGACGGCATCCACTTTGGCCCCTGCTCCCTGAATCACAAACCTCAGGGCCTGCAGCATGGTGTCCCTGCAGAACCGATGCACTGACTTAGGCCCTGGGCACCTCCACCACCACCCCTCCTGCCAGCACAGGCTCAGCCCAGAGCAACCCCTGGCCTCCTGGAGGCTGCAGTGCTCCCTCACCAGCGCCATACGTACCTGACTCCTGGGTCCTCCATGGCGCGGATGCCGTTGAGCAGCTCTGTGAAGAGGGGATCCACCTTGATGTGGATGGAAATGAGCTTCCCCAGAGCATCTGCAGCCTTCAGGCGCACCCCCCTGTTGGAGTCCTGCAGGGCTTTGGTGAAAGTGGTCTGCAGCTGGGGCAGGAAGGGCTTTAGGGCAATTCCAACCTGTGGGAGGAACCCACATCCATGAAAGGCAGTTGTGGTGGACCCAAAGCCACAGTGTACCCCAGGCATGAGAACAAACGACAATCCCAAACCACCACAGCAAGCTCAGCTCTCACACAGGGCTGGGGACAGACAGCCCATCGGAAAGGCCAAGCACAGACAGGTTTCGCTTGGCAGCCATTATCTGAGGGAGTTGTCTCGCAGCCTTGGCTGTGTTGGGTTTGGCTTAGTGGAGACCCGTCCATATCAATAAGTGATTCAAAACCTCCTCTGATTACATTAAAGAGCAGGGCAGACTGTCAGCAGTGTTGAAGCACAGTTCTAATGCCAAGATAGGGAAAGGGACTTGATGTGTACAGCAGACCCCATCTACTGAGCAACTGATAGTGGGATAAGCACTCTACATTCAGCCCTCAGAACAAACCTGTGAAACAAATGACCTTGCAGAGTCCTCCTTGCACAAATGTGCACCCACCTAACTAAAAATCCAGTTTGACCCCTGACTATACAGAAAAACAGGCACACTTTTGACAAAATACAGATGGGTGCAAAAGTAAAGATTTACTTATTGTTAAATAGGAAAACCAGAGTGGCTGTTTGGAGGTTCAGTGCCAATGAAGGTCTGGAAATACTGGAGCTGGGTGGGTGTGCAGGCTGTGGCAAGCACCCAAAGAGGGTAAATCTGAGGTATGTGAGGTCAGGAGTTCGAGACCTGACTGGCCTGGTGAAACCCTGTCTCTACCAAAAATACAAAAAAATTAGCCAGGTGTGGTGGTAGACACCTGTTATCCCAGGTACTTAGGAGGCTGAGGCAGGAAAATCACTTGAACCCAGAGGCGGAGGTTTCAGTGAGCTGAGATTGCCCCATTGCACTCCCGCCTGGGCGACAGAGTGAGACTCCATCTCTGAAAAAAAACAAAAAAACCATCTGCCCACAGGAGACATCTGACTCACAGTCGCGGGACCAACTGCCATGAGGTATAAGAGCTCCGTTTATTGTGTTACAAAAACATCACAGCAAAGAAAAGCATAGAATGTCAGGTGAAGATGATACTTAAACACAAAACAAACAAAAAAAACCCCTCAATTTTTGCAAAATTAGGCTGATACAATCCCATTTTCTGGCTGTAAAGTTGCTCACACGGCCACTTCCAAAAGAAAAAAGCTACAAAGTTTAAGCTTCCTTTTGCTTCCAGTAAACTCTATTTGAGAATTCTGAGAATTCATGTTCGTTCGTTTGTCTGTTTTACAAGTCTTGGCTCTGTTTATACTTTTTAAAACCTAAGCTGGGTGGGTGGCTCACTCCTGTAATTCCAATACTTTGGGAGGCTGAGGTGGAAGGACTGCTTGAGGCCAGGAGTTTGAGACCAGCCCGGGCAACACAGGGAGACCCTGTGTCTACAAAAAATTTAAAATAAGCTGAGTAGTCCCAGCTACTCTGAAGGGTGAGGTGGGAGGACTGTTTGGGCCTAGGATGGCAAGGCTGCAGTGAGCTGTGATCACGCCACTGCGCTCCAGCCTGGGCAACAGTGAGACCCTGTCTCAAAAATAAAATTTAATGGGTTTAATTATTGCCATAAAACATCAGAAATGGTTACTATAGAGAGCTTTTCTTCCTATACTTTTGGCAAAAACTGAAGTGGTTTCAGTTGCTCTCAGACTTCCTTTTCATTCTCTCATCAGATTCTTTGCATCTCCCTCTATGCAGCCGTAATAAAGAACTGCAATATCTGGCTGGGTGCAGTGGCTCATGCCTATAATCCCAACACTTTGGGAGGCCAAGGCAGGCGATTCACGAGGTCAGGAGTTCAAGACTAGTGGTCAACATGGTGAAACCCCGTCTCTACTAAAAAGACAAAAATTAGCTGGGCATGGTGGCAGGCGCCTGTAATCCCAGCTACACGGGAGGCTGAGGCAGAATTGCCTGAACCTGGTGAGCCAAGAACACACCACTGCACTCCAGCTCTGGCTGACAGAGCAACACTCTGTCTTAGGGAAAAAAAAAAAAGAATTGCAATTATTTTTAAATAATGTTTTCCTTGTATTTATGTGGTCCTGAGTTTCTTTCCTTTGAAAAAGTAATTTTTCAAAATAATAGCAATTCACATGTACTGAGTGCTTAGTACGTACCAGGCATCATGCCAGACTAACCTCATCTAATCCCCACATCTAGCAGCCCTTAAGGCAGCTGGCATTATTAGTCTCATTATGGGTGAGGAAACAGGCTCAGGTTATGTGACTTCCCGAGGCCTTCCTGGTCACAGAGCTGCTAGGAGGACTTGAAATCGGCCCACAGTGTAGCATGTCTAGAGTCTAAGGTCTTACCTCCTTCTGTTATGCTGCTCTCCAGAATAAACCTATTCCCTGCTGCTACATGACACCTCCTATCAGGCTCCTGCAGATAGACCTGTTCTCTAAGATCTAAACAAACTCATCAGCCACTCACCTTGGCCAACAAGAGGCTGAGTGTCTCAAGCAGAGCCGCCTTCACATTCCAGCTGAACCTGTCCCCCAGGATGCGGATCAGAGGGCCAGTGATACTGACCACGGAGGGCCTCAGGGCATCAGCCGAGGTCAGGCGGATCACCAAGCCTAAGGCTTTGGCTGCCTCCTCTTTCTGCTCAGGGCTGCCGGTCAGGACTCCTTCCCGCAACACTGGAAGGATGGAGGTCACTCCCTGATAAGAGAATCACACCTGAGAGTCAAATTTCAAATGGCATGGGTCCCAGTGTCTCCCATGCAAGCAAGGTGCTTCTGACAGCAGTCCTCCCCTCAACTCCATGGGAGATACTGATTCAGGCTGAATCTCAGGATCACAGCCTGAGAGGGTGCTGGCTATGGAACAGTCTTGACAGAGACAAGGAGACAAGGGCCCCAACAGGCCTATCACGCAGAGGGAACATGTACTGTGGCCCATCACTCTGGCCAAGGTCACCTGCAGAGCTTAGACCAAAGGCAACATGAACCCTGTCCCCATCTGGCTACTGCGGAAGAAAACACGCTGTCTGTGAAGCTTCTGAGCAACATCCACGGCTGCTGCTCCAGCTGCCCTACTGCAGGCCTGGGACGGGGCGCAGGGGTAAGGGCCAGGAGGGCACAGCAGACTGCATGCCCACAGCCCCCTGCACGAGGCCCTGGCTTACCTTCTTCGGGAGGCAGAACCCTGGCACATGCTCGCCTTTGCTCTCATTCCCTATGAGCCGGATTTCCTTATGCAGCTCTTCAATGAGTGCCAACTGGTTGCCAGCATCCAGCTTCTGCAGGAATCCAGAAAAAAATGAGAGGATGTACAGCCCTCTCAAGACTGTTTCCAAAGAGTGTATGGGGAAGGCGTGGGCGGGAGTATAAACAAGACTCCCATAAGTGGGTAAACGCCGAAGCTTAGTGACAGGTATGTGGGGGATTCTTTTAAGTCTATTCTTGTAAATGCCTGGAATTTTCTATAAGCAAAAGTTGGCTGTGGGGTCAGCAGTCCCCTCACCTTAGTGATGGCATTCAGGGCATCCCAGCTCTCCTCCAGAACCACAGGGCTAGAGTCATTGAAGAGACGGATCAGGCCCGAGACCAGGCTCCGCAGGTGGCTGGTGTAGTCAGCCTTGGAGCGGGAACAGTAGATGTTGAGGATGATTGCAGCAGCCTGCCTCATGCCCACCTCAGGGCTGCGGGTGGCTTCCAGCAGATCCTCAATGATAATCCGGTGCCCTGTGTCATCCTCTACGGAGAGGATCACAGCCTGACAATTGGCCATCTCCTGCGAACCACAAGGGACCTGTGTACTGAGCATGGATGCTCTGGGCAGACGGGGCCTGAGAAAGCAATGGGAGCAGGCTCGTCCCTTACCAGCTGCTCATCTGGGGTTCCAAGCTTCTCTTTCAGGGCCAGCATGACCGCTGGGAGGATAACACCAAGATGACGGGTAAGGGCATCACCAGCCACTGACGAAAGGAAAGCCAGCACCCGGGTGTTGACAGGTGGCGTTGTCAGCTGGTGGAATGAGGAACATTAACTCAGTGAATGCCGTGACCTGCTCCACGCCAGGTGCTGGGCAAGGCTCTGGGAACAGAAGGGTGGGCAAGAGAGCCCAAGTCCACTGCTCAGAGCCAAGCATCTACTCCAGCATATCTTGGAGGACAACAGGGAAGGGTGTCCTGCTTACACTGCACCCTCCTCCCCCGGTCCCCAACATCTACGTTCAGAACTGGTCTTCACTGCAGGGCCTGGAATTTCAATGTTCTGGAGCCAGAGGGTGTTGACCACATGTTGGGATTTACCTTTGGCACGAGGTAGGGCAGCACCACACGACTCTTAATAGCCATGACTTGCTTCAGACCATCCAAGGCGAACTCTGACACCTCCTCATCATCCTGCAGAGGGTATCGAGGACAACCCTGAGGAATCTGCATCTCTGCTGTCTGAACCAGCCACCGCCAACTTCCTTCTCCACTTGTTTCCCTCCCGCCTGTTGCACCCACATTTCCTTACTGTCAAAGGAGAAGCACAAAGCCAAATCTGATTTCGCTGCACCCACTCCCTCTGGAGGGCCCACATTCCGACTGCCTTGGCAGAATAATCGCCCTGCATTTTGCTTCTACAAAGACAGCAAAAGCCAAACTGGCAGGTGTGTGGTGGATCCACTTACCAGCTGCTTTAGTAAAAATGGGAGAATGTCCTCCAGAGCCTGGTGGCCAATGGTAGAATGCAGCTGCTCAAAGGTCTTGGCTGCCGCCTCTCTGACCTCCTCCAGCGGGTCACACAAAGCCTTCCTTGCCGTGGGCACGAGGGATTCAGAGAAATACAACACCTGCAATGGCAAGCGACAACTATACCACGTGCGGGAAAAGCAAAGAAGGCGCAGAAGCAGACAAGAAGCACAGGCAGGAGACTCTGACCCAGCTAGGCCACCCGAACTCTCTGCCTGACTTTTCTTTTAACTTTTTACTGTGAAATACAAAAAAGGAGAGAGGGGGCCAGGTACGGTGGCTCATGTCTTATCCCAGCACTTTGGGAGGCCAAGGCAGGAGGACGACTTGAGGCCAGGAGTTCGAGACCAGCCTGGTGAACATGGTGAAACCCCGTCTCTACTAAATATATAAAAATTAGCTGGGTATGGTGGTGCACACCTGTAATCCCAGCTACTCAAGAGGCTGAGGCACGAGAATCACTTGAACCCAGGAGGTAGAGGCTGCAGCGACTCAAGATGGTGCCACTGTACTCCAGCCTGGGCGGCAAAGTGAGCCTGTCTAAAAATTAAAATTAAAACATTAAAAAGCAGAGAGGGGCTGGGCACAGTGGCTCACGCCTGTATTCCCAACATTTTGGGAGGTGCAGGCAAGAGGATCACTTGAGGCCAGGAGTTTGAGACCAGCCTGGGCAACACAGTGAGACATCTCTACTAAAAATGCAAAAATTAGCCAGGTGTGGTGGTGCACACCTACAGTCCCAGCTACTCAGAAGGCCATAGCGGGAGGATCACTTGAGCCCAGGAGGTAAAGGTTAAAGTGAGCTATGATTGCACCACTGCTCTCCAGCCTGGGAATATGATGCACCCCCATGTAGCCTTCACTGAGACTTAATAATTAACAGCTTGAATTTTTTAGGTGAATTCTCAACATACCTCCCATCTTCTCTAAAAACTGCAAACTCCTCCCCATGGCATCTGGGCCCCTCTCTCCCTGGACTCATTCTTTTGCTTATTCTCTTGGAAAACTCCAAGTTATTCTTCAAGTCTCAATCCAGACTTCGTGCTCTATACAATGGAGCCAATAAATTAGGCTCTGCTCCCTCGGTACCATTCCCACCACAGCAAAGCCCACTCTGCATTCTCATGACTGGTTGGCATGTAGGCTTCACCACTGGACTGTGAGCACTCAGCAGGCAAGAATTCAGCCTCTGTGGAACTCTAACTCTCCAATGAATCACAACTCTTTTTGGTGACAGAATTTTTGATTCCTTGCCAAATGTAAATTTCAAAAACCAAATGTAAGACATACATCAACACAGGAGAAGAGGGATCGGGTATCCTAGGAATTCAGACTAGGATGCTCAAGCCAAGCAATTGGCTACTTGCTTACATTTCTAGCGGGCCGTCCACTTAACTGCCTTGGCATTTTCATCCAAACATGAAGGTAGTGCCTATAAGCATTCTTAACCTACTCCTCCAGGAAGGGTTTCCAGGATCAATTACATCAGGAACTAAGTAAGAGTAATGTGCTCTAAACCCCTTGGATGTTGCTGCTATGGAAACAGTTATTGTGCTGCCAGACACCATACGCTTTCTCCCACTGGGCACCACAACTCTTACTTACTCCCCTCCTGCTAAGGGTGAGTGTACACCCCTCCCGCTCCTTGCTGTCCTACCCACTCACACAGCTGCCCGCCCCATCTCCCAGAAGGAGGTGACACACATTTTAACTGGACTTATATAGCATCACAAAAAGGACTGATCCTGAGCAACCTTCACAGTTGTAACAGAAAGATCATCTCCAGTTTCCAAAGGCCACTCAAGGAGGCATCCAAATCACTTAGTTCTTAGCCTGCAAAAACTATAGGAAAGCTGAGAAAATGGAGATGCAAGTCCATGTGACCCAGCCAGCACCTCCCCAGAGTGAAGCTGGTGCGTCCCTGAGGGCAGTGCAAACCCTCTAGAGGTGAAGCTCCTCCTGTAACCTTCCCTCATCCTCTGGGTCAGGTCACCTGCAGTGCACAGCTGGTGGGGTCCTTAGAAGATACTCACCGCGTCCCGGCTGGTGGACTTCATGATCTCACTTAGCCCAATGCACACGCCCTGCCTCTCGTCACTCTTCTGAGACCTCAGGCCTTCCTCAAGGATGGGGATGATCTCGGGGAGGATTTTCTCCCCTAACTTCCGCACAAGATCTCCCAATGTTCTCGCTGCAATCTGTCAACAGAGGTGAAGCCAGGAAGTTAACTCCCTGCAAACCCAGGGCACCCAGAGGACAATTCCAGAATGAGGGCCCTGAAACCTCCCAGGCTTCATCTGAATCACTGACTTAACTTCCTCCAATGCTCTTACCCCTAAAGAGCCCCCAAATACTCTGTAGTGCTTACAAAACACTACCAAAAAAATTATCTCTGTTTCACACACACCTACACAATCTAAGAGCCAGCACCTTATAGATGAACAAAAAATTCATCATCCACTGCAGTCAAGGGCCAATTTCCCTGGATGACTGAAGCCTTGATACTGTGCTTTGGCTCAGCGGGAGCTGAATCTGGAACAAAACTTTAAGGAAAAAAACCCATCTACTTTCTGAGGCCTCATGCAAACCCTTCTTTAGAGCCAAATACACAGTTTGCTTGCCAGAGACAGGGGTTGGAAGTAGGCCTAAGGAGATGGGCAGAAATGATCACCACCCCCCCGGGCACCTCCTCCGGGACCACTGACCCCTGTTTGTCCGCCCTGCCAGCATGCCAGCCTGATCTCATGTCACACTGCTCCTCCCTGTCTCCTCACTCCAGCTACACCAGCTTTGCTCAGCCCATACTGGTGCCATGTTGCTGCCCACAACGGAAACTCTGCATATCCCAACTTTGTATCTAAAGCATTATTTATTCCCTCTGTCTGGAATGGTCTTTCACCACATCCTCACCTGGTTAGTGCTTACTTATCTTTCATTTTCAAGCATCATTTCTTCTGAGAAGTGTTTACTAACACAGGTCCATCCCTCCCCAGCAGGTCAAATGTAGCTATTATAAGCATTTGCAGTGCCACAAAGCACTGACCACAGTCGCATTTTACATTTCTGTGTGGTTATCTGACTAATATCCATCTCCTCAACAAGAGGATAAGCAATGAAGCTGCCTTTCTTTTCCATTATGTCCCCAGGTGATAGGCCCCTGCTTAGCGCACAGTAGATGCTAACAAATATTTGCAAAATGACTAAGTAGAGAATACAATGTTCCTCTGTTAGACAGGGTAGCTGGGTACTCTCCCAGACTCTGCAGACTGAGCTTTCTGGGCTCTGAAAGGAGGCACTGGGGCTGCTGGTCCAAAACAAGACCCAGGAAACTCACCGTTCTCTTATCTGCACACGTGCTGGCTAGGAAACCCAGCAGGAGCCCAAAAAGAGTGGGTAGGATCTCACGCAAGGTGCGGGGGGTATTGGAGACAACAATCTTCCAGACGTGCAGGGACGCCTGCCGCACCACCAGCTGGGTGTCTGAGCGGCCCATGTACAGCCCTGCCAACACCCGGTTCCGCCGCTCTACCCCCAGGGCAGTGATGATCGCCTGCAGCCAGTGGAAGGGGACAGAGAACATAGGGTAGTAAAGCCTCTATGGCACAGGTATCAGGGCACACCCTACCATCAGCATGGGCAGGAAAGCCACCATTGGGCAGGCACCTTATTGGACTGAGCAGTTCCAAAGTTATCATCCTCGGAGGCAGTTTCTGTGGTCATTTTCCCAGTGACTCCTGAGATGTGAAACAGGAGATCCCCAAGGAGCTGAACAGAGCTGAACCTGAGAAGGAGGCCGACAACACAGTCACACAGCTGCAAGGAGTGGGCTCGGCACAACCGAGCACGCACAGAAGATGGAAAGAAGTGAACCCAAAATACTCATGACGGTCATCTTGGAATGGGAAGGGTCAGATAGTTTTTATTTCTTTACACTCGCCCATATACTTTCCAAGTTTTTTACTAATGAACATACATGAATGTTTGGGAAAGAAAACATTTTTAAAACAATATCTAACAATTTCTATAACAAAAGTTATAAAACAGGAAGTGAGTACAAAAGGGAAGCATTAACAGGCAAGTAGGAAGACTGATCATTGGAAGTGGAGGAACTAGGAGAGGCCTTAGAAGGATAAACTATTTCTCCTTAAATTAGGTTTCTTGCTTTAATGATTAGAAAAATAAGTCTCAAACTGAAATTTCAAGAAATACAGAAAAAATATAAAGAAAGAGAGTATAAGTAACTACCCAAACTCCCAATAACCAGGCAACCACTGCAACCACCCTGAAGCCTGGTGACACTCCATACACACCTCCCTCTGCACAATGACATGCAAGCAGACCCCAAACTACTGCACGTTATGTGGCTGGACCACAGCCTGTGCACCGTCCTGTTAAAACAGGTTGAGGAGCTTTCTAAGTCAGCTATTAGTGTCTTATACCATTCTTTCTAATGGCTGAATAAAAGACCACTGGATGAACGTACTATATTTTTAAATCGACCTCCAATTTTTCAAATGGTAAGCAATACTGCAACACACATCATCCTTATGTCTAACAGCCTTAAGCACTTGACCAATCAATACATCCTTGAAATATATTCCCATAAGTGAAATTTTTAGATTAAAGAGTACTTAATATTTAAAATCTGAATACAAATTGGAAGCCTGTGAAGAGAGGACTTTTTAAAGAATCAGAATAAAGTCACTTCTATATGAAACTGGAAGAGTTACAAAATGGTTAAAATCAAGGGTCTGGAAAAAGTTGAGAGCATCTTGACAACATTCTGCTCTTCATTTCTCAACTGGAGTTATCAAAAGGCAAAGCTCAGCCCATTGGGTCTTTTTTTTTTTTTCTTTTGAAGACAGGGTCTTGCTCTGTTGCCCAGGTTGGAGAACAGTGGTATAATCTCGGCTCACTGCAACCTCCACCTCTGGGGCTCAAGTGATCCTTCTGCCTCAGCCTCCTGTGTAGCTGGGACTACAGGTGTGCACCACCATTCCCAGCTAAATTTTTGTTTTTTTTAAAGAGGCGGAGTTTCACTATGTTGCCAGGGCTCATCTTGAACTCCTGGGCTCAAGCAATCCTCCGGCCTCAGCTTCTCAAAGTGCTGGGATAATAGGCGTGAGCCATCATGCATCATTCCCACTGGGTCTTTCTGCCCAAGTTCTCACCTGATTCTCCAAAGGTCATCAAAGAGGCCTTGCTCTAGCTGGGGCAGCAGCAAGGCGATGGCTGTCTCAGCGTACATGGAGATAACCCGCTGGCCTGCACGCAGGGCGGTGTCACGCACAAACTCATTCTCATCAGCAAGAGCCTGGGCACACAGAGGGTGGGTCAGCCAGAGCTGCCACCCTCAGGTCCCCAGCCCAAAAAACATGGCGCTCACTGAAGGCTGAGGTGGCCAACCCCACCCAGCAGGGATCCCCAGCTCTCCAGGAGAGCACTTGCCTCCTGCCCTCCTTAGAGACTCTACCCTCACCAAAGTCATGGTACCTACTTTGAGAATACAGGGGATGATGGGCCCCACATAAGGAGTAAATTTGTCTCCAAAGGTGATGGGCAGGTAGTTAAACATCATTATGTAGCCATCTCGGACATGGGGCGCAATGTCCACTTTGCTGGCAGTAGCCACAATTTCTGGCATGAGCTTCTCCAACTTCTCCACCCCCAAACCAGCCATGACCTCAGCCAACCCTGCAACGAAAGAACAGAATGAGCCCACTGATCTGAGGACCCCTTATAGAGCATTTCCAGTCTGGCCACTGGACCTGCTTGGGCCTTACCCTGTGCAGCGCCTGACCGATCCACAGAGCTCTGCTCATAGGTCAGCGTCTCCATCAGCCACGGCAGCAAGTCTTCAAAGCACGACTCCCCCATGCCCTTCACCATGGCCCCAAGGGCCTTTGCAGATACCGTCCGCACCTGTCAGGTCACCGAGAACAGAGACAGCGTGAGGAGATGTGGCTCAAAACAAGGCAGCCACACGGGAGCAGGGAGGGGCACTGAGGGCCTCCTTCCCTTTTAACCAACAGACAAAAAAGCAGCTTTGGGGAATTCTCAGGGATCCATTTTGTGGGGACCGGATGAGGCTGTAGGATAAACTATTTCTCCTTAAATTGGGTTTCTGGCTTTTAATGATTAGAAAATAACATTAAAAAGTTATTGTAAAGTGAGATTACCCATTCTCAGTCTAATGCAGAACTCACCTCAGGCACAGGGTCCAAAAGCGACGCTTTCAGGCCAGGCGTCACACTGGGCAGGTAGGGAGCCAAGTCCTGCAACAACACAGGAGGTGGCTCAGGCAAGGCCCAACTCCTGCTCTCTTCAGACCCGTCCCACTGTGGACCCTGTCCTCCCCATTCTGCTGGCAAGCAGTGCACAGCAGGGGCCCTAGCGTGCAAACCTCACTGCCCACGGAACAGGGAGGGAAGGGCAGCTGGCAAGTAAGTTCCCCTCCCCGACCCCACCGCCAACTGGTTCCTTGAAGGTCCTGTGCAATTACTCGGGGACGGCTACTAGGGACCCCAGGCCCTTCCTCAACAGACAAAAGTTCAGTGCTCTTGCTCCTCCTACTCCTCTCTTATGACCAAGGCATGTCCAGACTCTGGAATTTTTAAGAAACTACTTCCGGTACTTTCCTTTCAGAATTCACTAACATCTTCCCTTTCTTTACCTCAAAATGTTTATGTCTCTTGATGGAGCATTCAGCTTTCAGGAATAATTTTAAATACAGAAAATGCCTTATGTTCACTGCAGCATCACTGAAAATAGCCAAAAACCTTGGACACTGTATGACCAATGATATATAAGTTATGGTATTTAAACTTGTTGGGATATAATAACTATTAAAAGGCAGTTTTGTGAATAACTCATTATAACTTGGGAATAAGTTTAAGTTTAGGAATGCCATTTTTAAATGTAATTTAAAAAATTAACAGTAATTGGCCGGGCACAGTGGCTCATGCCTGTAATCCCAGCACTTTGGAAGGTGGAGGTAGGTAGATCACCTGAGGTCAGGAGTTCGAGACCAGCCTGGCCAACCTGGAGAAACCCTGTCCCTACCAAAAATATAAAAATTAGCTGGGCCTGGTAATAAGTGCCTGTAATCCCAGTTACTCAGGAGGCTGAGGCAGGAGAATCACTTGAACCCAGGCAGTGGAGACTGTAGGGAGCCAAGACTGTGCCAGCGCACTCCAGCCTGGGCAACAGAGTGAGACTCTGTCTTAAAAAAAAAAAAAAATGAATAGTAATTATTTTTATGGTAGGAAACTGTGGATAAAATGTTAAAATATTTTGGTTTTCTAATTTTTAAAATTAATTAATTTTTAAGACAGGATCTTGCTCTGTCACCCCAGGGGAGTACGGTGGTATTATCACAGCTCATTATATCTCCAACCTCCTGGGCTCAAGCAATCCTCCCATCTCAGCCTCCCAAAGTCCTGGGATTACAAGCATGAGCCACCAAGCCTGGTCTGTTTATTTCCCAAATTTTCTAGGATTAATGCAACTTTTCCACTTTATATTTTTTTGCTCATAGCCTCAGTAAGCAAAGCTGAGCTGCGGTAGACAGTGAGATCACACATGCAAGCTCTTGGGAGCAAACAGACAAAGCATATCTCCCAAACCAGACTCTTCTGACAAGAATACACTGCAAGGAGTCCAAGTGGCAACCAATTCAACACTCCTGAGAGGTCAAAAGAGAGACAGGCCTATCTGGGCCTCAGGTGAGAACTAAGCTATCAAGGCCTTGAACCACTGCACTCTGTAAGATGCCCAGAGAGCCCAGATTTCCACCCCAAAATGGATCATTTCTCCCCACAAAAATAAGTAGGGACTAATGCCCATATCTTTCCTTGTCTAATGTGGAGACTCTGCACCTCTGACCCTGCACTCAGCATCTTCTAGTCTGTCCCATACCAGCCCCAACTGGGCTGCTACCTTCTGGTCTGTCAGGGAATACATGTTGCCAATGATCTGGGCTGCCATCTTCCGCGTGTCAGTGGAACGGTCCTGGAAGGCTCTCTGGACAATGGGCATGATGAGGGCCAGGGATGGGGCATCGATGAAGTGGACGAACTTGGTGTCCAGCAGGGTCTGCAAGCACTTCTGGGTCTTCCTGGAGGGGTCCGTCAGGGCATCCAGAAGGACTGGGGCAATGGCTGTACATCCAAAGAGAAGAGAGCCTGGTTGATACACATCTATGCAGCAGCAAAGTCCCTGGGCCCCCAGAACTAGAATGGATCAGAAGAGAAGGGAGTCTGGCATATCTCCTCCCTGAAGCCCCACAAGTCACCAGCTGGGGAAGACGGGCTATCCACAAAGAGCAATTTTTGCTTCACTGGTGGGAAGCAGAGGTCACTATGTGGAGGTGGCAGCTGTCACCCTTTGCATTGTGGAGCTGTGATGTGGGAGAGCACCTATGGGCTGGTTTCAATGGGCACTGAACTGCAGCCATTGTGCTGACCTTCCATAGGACTGTTTCTTGGCCACCATCATGGACCTGATTCTGAGACCAGCAATCCAGAAAAGATATTGTAGAAAGCCCATTTTGTGACATCAAAGGCCCCTGACCAGCGGTGGGGGTGAAGCACAAAGTACTAAGGTTAGATAAAATGAGCTCTTAAAAACCTAGCACCACAGCCCATTGAGTTTAGCCCCTATAAAAATCCATGCTGGGCAACAATAATAATAAACAACAACAACAAATAACCGAATTTTAGAATAGGCAAGGACCTGAACTGACATTTCTCCAAAGAAGACATACAAATGGCCAATAACCACATGAAAAGGTGCTCAGCATTGCTGGTCATTAGGGAAATGCAAATCGAGGTCACAATGAGATGCCACTTCACACCCACTAGGAGCCTACAGTCAAAAAGAGAGATGGTAACAAAGTGTTGGCGACTGAAGTCCTCAAACTTTGCTACTGGGAATATCAATCAGAAAAGCCATTTGACACTGGAAAACAGTCTGGCAGTTCCTCAAAAAGTTAAAGAGAGTTGCCATATGACCCAACAATTCTCTTCTTAGGTGTCTAACCAACAGAACTAAAGTTTATGTTCACACATAAACTTTTGCTCAAATGTTCACAGCAGCCTTATTCTTAATGGCCAAAAGTGGAAACAACCCAATTCCATTAACGAATCAATAGATAAACAAAATGTGGTCTGCCCGTGCAATGGAATATTATTCTGCCTTATGAAGGTACAAAGTACTAACACATGCTACAAGATGGATGAGCCTCAAAACCATTACACTAAGTGAAAGAGGCCAGACACAAGGGTCACATACATATTTTATGATTCCATGTATATGAAATGTCCAGAATAGGCAAACACACAGAGACAGAAAGTAGATGAGTAGCTGTCAGGGGTTGGGGAAATGAAGAAAAAATGCTAATGGGTATGGAGTTTCTTTCTGGGGTGATGAAAAAACACTCTGAAAATAGCAGTGATATTTATGCAATTTTGTGAATATACTAAAAACTACTGAATTATATATTCTAAAAAAGTGAATTTAATATTATATGTGAATTATATCTCAGCTTTTCAAAAAGATCTATGCTGGATTCTTAAATGAAGGCATTTCTGCTCATAAGGATGAGACTGTTCTGGGCCTCAGGATCCCACAGGGATGTTGAGCACTGGAAAAGCTGACCCCCACAGAAGCAGACAGTAGAACAGTGGCTGCCAGGGGCTGGGGGTGAGCGTGGGAGACACTGGTCAAAGCGTACAAACTTTTAGTAAAGCAGGATGAGTAAGTTCTGGAGATCTAATGTGCAGCACGATGATGACAGTTAATAATATTCATCATACACTTGAAATTCGCTAAGAGAAATGTGCTAAGAGAGTTGATCTTAAATGTTCTGTCTTAAATGTATACACAAAAAAACCCCATGTAAAGTGAGGAATATGATAATTAATGCCTGATTATGGTAATCATTTCACAATGTACACATCATTGTACAAAACATCACAGCTGGGAGCAATGGCTCACACCTGTAATCCCAGCTCTTCGGGAGGCTGAGGCAGGAGAATCGCTTGAACCTGGAAGGCGGAGGTTGCAATAAGCTGAGATTGAGTCATTGTACTCCAGCCTGGCCAACAAAGTAAGACTCATCTCAAAAAAAGTATTTGTAAAATATTTTTTTCAGCTTTACTGATATATAATTGATAAGTAAAAGTTATATATATTTATATGTACATGTGATGTATTTTTTTTTTTGAGATGGAGTTTCACTCTTGTTGCCCAGGCTGGAGTGTAACGGTGCAATCTCAGCTCATGCAACCTCCACCTCTCATATTCAAGCTATTCTCCTGCCTCAGCCTCCCGAGTAGCTGGGACTACAGGCACGTGCCACCACACCCAGCTAATTTTTGTTTTTTGCTTTTTTTTTTTTTTTTTTCTGAGACGGAGTCTTGCTCTGTTACCAGGCTGGAGTGCAGTGGCGTAATCTCAGCTCACTGCAACCTCCGCCTCCTGGGTTCAAGCAATTCTTCCACCTCAGCCTCCCGAGTAGCTGGGACCACAGGCACATGCCACCATGCCCGGCTATTTTTTGTATTTTTAGTAGAGACGGGGTTTCATCATGTTGGCCAGGATGGTCTCGATCTCTTGACCTTGAGATCCGCCCGCCTTGGCCTCCCAAAGTGTTAGGATACAGGCGTGAGCCACTGCCTCAGCCAATTTTTGTATTTTTAGTAGAAGATGGGGTTTCACCATGTTGGCCAGGCTGGTCTTGAACTCCTGATCTCAGGTGATCTGCCCTCCTCAGCCTCCCAAAGTACTGGGATTACAGGCGTGAACCACAGAAATAAAATTTCTGAAAAGCACATATCCTTAGTAAATTTTTGGTCTGCCCTATTAGTAATTGAAAAGTATGTTGAAATCTCCCACTATGATATAATGTATTTGTTAACCTCTCCCTGTAGCTTTATAAATTTTGTTTTATGTATTTTGAGGTTATTCCATATTTCCATACTGAAGTACACTGAATGGGCACTGGCAGCTGAAGCTTAGACTTTAACAAGTGACATGCTGGTCAAGGTGGCTGGCTGGGTTTTGTTCCTAGTGATCGACCTCTTCCCAGTACTCGAGAAAGAACCACATGCAGAGTATTTAACTTAATCCTAACACTTCCTTTACCCTCCCCTCCATCACAGGCCTCCTGGAATGAGACAGAATAGGAAGTTTTCAAAGGTCCTAACATTTTGAATGGTGCTGATGTGGTTCAGAGAATGTCATTCAGTTCTGTTGACCTCATGCTCAGCTTAGTGCACAGGGATCTCTTGGAGTCAAACTGCTACTGAGCCAATGACTCAGTGTCCCTATCTGTAGAGCCAATGACATCTGCTCCAGACCGGGGAAAAACAGAATGAATGCTTCCAAACCACCTTCAAATAACGATTCTAGGAAAACGGCTTCCCAGGATTTGGAGGCTATTTCACTGTGAACATATCTGTCCTCAAAGACAAAGATCTTAGCTGAATGGGTGCAAGTTCCCCGCAGTGTCCAAACACGGCAGGATTGGCAGGAGGCCAGGGCAAGCACCCTCATGGGAGAGGCCTACCTAGGATCTCTGGGTTTCTGATGACGGAGCCGATCTGCCTGAGAGCCTGCTGTCCGGCCTTCTGGACTTTGACGTGGGAATCAGTCAGCACCTCTGTAAGCTTGGGCACGATGTTAGGTAGACAGGATGACAGCTGCTTAGGAGCACAGTATGCCATCGCCCCGAGAAGCTCCACTGACCCTGTGGATAGCAGACACAAGCCCAGCACTGAATCACTGAGCACAGGCCAGCAACTCACCTGCACTGGCTACATGGGCAAGGGACATCGACCCTGGTCCCTGCACACTGTCCTCAAGCAGTCACTGGGAGGAGGGGAGAGGGGGCTGGCTCTAGCAGAGGGGTCAAAAAGCTCTTGAGGCCTGCAAATAGTGGGATCCCAGGTGAGAAGCAGGGCAGTCTGGGAGAAAGAGACCAGGACTGGGGAGACCTGGTTTAATCCTTACAGTGAGATCCAAGGCCAATTCACTGAATTTCAGTGAACTGTTTCTTCAACCATAAATGAGGAAACTGATTTAGATTTGTGTTGTTTCAAACTACAGGGTGAAACCTGAAGGACTGAGAAGGAGGCTGAGTGGGAGGGTCCTAGGTGGTGACCCTCCCCTAACCAGAGCAGCTCTACTTGTATCTGTTTGCCTATTAGGATGCCAGAGGTTTTATTTATTTTTTTTGAGACAGGGTCTCACTCTGCTGCCCAGGCTGGAGTGTGATGGCAGCCTCAAACTCTAGGGCTCAAGTGATCCCCCCACTTCAGCCTCCTGAGTAGCTGGGACTACATGCATGCGCCACCATATCTGGCATATATTTTTTTTGGTAGAGGTAGGGTTTTGCTATGTTGCCCAGGCTGGTCTAAACTCCTGGCCTCAAGAGAATCTCCACTGAAGGTTATTTTTAAAAAGAGCTTTCCTGGCAGGGGGGAAAACTTTAAAGCCACAGAAGAGCTTTACAGCTCTAGGATTTTCTGACTTAAGGCTGTGGCTCTTGTCAGAGACCTGTTCTTGGCATGAAAGCACACAAACTATAGAAAGATCCAACCACCAGAGGCAGAGTTTGCCAGGCATGGTGACTCACACCTGCAATCCCAGTGCTTTGAGAGGCCAAGGCAGGAGGATCACTTGAGCCCAGGAATTCGAGGCCAGTCTGGGCAACATAGCGAGACTCCATGATTACAAAAAAAAAAATACAAAAAATTAGCCAGGTGTAGTGGCATGTTCCTGTGAGAATAGTTTGTGCCCCAAAACTCAGGACCAGCCTGGGTAATAGAGCAAGACTCTAACTCAAATTTCAAAAGAAAGGCAGAGTCTTAACCCTATCCCTGGGCTGGGGACCTCACAGGACACGAGTTGTGGCTACCCAGGATCCTCACTGAGGCTGGTTTTCAGAACAGGAAGCTGGGAAGAGAGACAGAGGGAGTGGTCTTACCAGCTTTGGTCCGCCAAGATTCCTCCTCCAGGGCAGCCAGTAAGGAGGGGAGCACCAGCTTTACCCCATGAGCACTCAAGTTGCTCATCACAGCCTTGGCACAGTCATCTGCAGCCTCAAGGGAGGAGAAAAGACATTCAGGGGCCTCTTCGCCCAAGCAAGGGGTAAAGCCTGACACCAGTCCTAGTGTTCCTCCCGTGACAAACGCTTCCTGGGGTTCTATTGTGTCAAACCCTGTGCCAAGGCCTACAGACACAGCTGGGAACACATCTTATGAAGTTTCGATGCTGTTCTCCCATGCAGTCTGGGGACTTACCTCACGTACATACTGGTTCCCATCCCCGAAGCACAGGAGCAAATGGGGCAGCACGTGAACCACGTAGGGCTCAAAGAGCTTCCCCAGCATGGTGCAGAGCATCTCAAAGGCAAAGAGGGCTCCTAGGGGAAAAGATGGCAGGATGGCTGGGAACAGAATGTCCCCTGGGGATAGACACAGAGAACGGAAGGGACAGGAACCTCCCTGCCACCTCCTACTCCTCTGGAAACACTCAGAAAAGCTGTGTTACTAGTGGCTGCCCCATAAGGAAGCAGCACCCTCTGCCTCAGCTCAAGAAGCCCCAGAGCAGGGATGTGGCTGAGCGGAAGGGAGGAGACTTAACAGTTGGCACTAACAGTTAGAAAAGCCAAACTTCAGGCTGGGTGCTGTGGCTGACACCTGTAATCCCAGCGCTTTGGGAGGCTGGGGCGGGAGAATCACCTGAGGTCAGGAGTTCAAGACCAGCCTGACCAACATGGAGAAACCCCGTCTCTACTAAAAATACAAAATTAGCTGGGTGTGGTGGTGCATGCCTGTAATCCCACCTACTTGGGAGGCTGAGGCAGGAGAATCACTTGAACCCAGGAGGCGGAAGTTGCAGTGAGCCAAGATCACGCCATTGCACTCCAGCCTGGGCAACAAGAGCAAAACTCCATCTCAGAAAAAAATAAAAATAAAAAATAAGACCAGCCTGGCCAACATGGTGAAACCCCATCTCTAGTAAACACAAAAATTAGCCACCTGTAATCCCAGCTACTCGGGAGGCTGAGGCAGGATAATTGCTGGAACCTGGGAGGTGCAGGTTGCAATGAGCTGAGATCACGCCACTGTACTCCAGCCTGGGCAACAGAGTCAGACTCCATCTCAAAAAAAAAAAAAAAAATCTCGGCCAGGCTGGGTGGCTCACGCCTGTAATCCCAGCACTTTGGGAGACCAAGGAGGGCAGATCATGTGGTCAGGAGATCGAGACCACCCTAGCCAACATAGTGAAACTCCATCTCTTACTAAAAATACAAAAATTAGCTGGATATGTTGGCATGAGCCGTAATCCCAGCTACTTGGGAGGCTGAAGCAAGAGAATTGCTCGAATCCAGGAGGTGGAGATTGCAGTGAGCTGAGATCACTCTACTCCAGCCTGGCAACAAAAGCTCCGTCTCAAGAAAAAAAAAAAAAAAAAAAAAGCCAAACTTCTCTCAGCTAAGGGTGTTGCTGAGTTAGAAATTTGCAAGTCCAAGGAAATCAACAAGGACTCTACTGGACTGGGTTGCACACAGTAGGGCCCTCTGTAGCACACACACAAGCAGCAGCCTCCGCCTGGGGGCCCAGGATCGGATTCTTTCCTCTGGCAACGTGGGGACCAACTTCCCATGCTGGGCAGCCCCGAACTCCGAGACACTCACCCTCTCGCCGGCGGAAGTTCTTCTTATCCTGAATGGCATCAGTCAGTGCTGCCATCATCTCCTGCTGCTTCAGTGAGAGGATGCCCAGGCCCTTTACCAGGCCCGCCAGCCCATATGCAGCCCCTTTGCGTTCTGCGTACTTGTCTGACTCCAGCAGCTGCTGCATGAGCCTCTGGATCATCCCTCCAGCGTCCTCCTTGATGGCTGGCACGAGGGGTGGCAAGCAGCTGGCCACGGACTCCTGGACCTGGGGAAGGACCTGCCTGTTAATGCTGTGGCTCAGCTGCAGCCCTTTCATGGCTGGGGGGCAGGGGCGGGCCTGACCATCCTACAGCACCCACCACTAGATGTCCCAAGCCCCATCTCAGTCACTGCCTACGGGTATCACAGGGCACCAGAGAAGCAAACAATGTTGTATATACAGTATCGTATACCCCTCAGGGCAGACACTACAATCTGTTGACGACAAAAGCTTTAGCTCCTATGGTGCCATTTCTGGTCTAAATGGAAAACCTAGTCTGGGCAGCAGGGTGGGGGGGCTAAGGAGGGGACTCTAAAGACTAAATCCTCTGAGAAAACTTCCAGAGAAGTGTGCTGCTTTGCCTCCATAAAAACAGCTTGTGTCTCTCAGTTTCCAAACTTGTCAAAATCACAGAGAAACTGGGCAGCACCTTATAGGACCAGGCACAAATTGAGTGGGACCAAAAAACACTCAATCCTGCCTCCCAGCCACAGCTCACTAAGCCCAGCTAGGGAGAGCAACCCTGATGCCATGCTGGCAGGTGTCCAGGTGTGACCCTTCTGTTGTTTGGACTTTCTGACACCATATTTGACCACAATTTTGGAAACTTGTTTTCAACTGTACATTTTTTTTTTTTTTGGGAAAAGTTTTTTGTTTGGTTTGGTTTTTAGAGGTAGGGTTTCACTTTGTCACCCAGGCATGGTCTCTACGTCTGGCTAATTTTTAAAGTTTTTGTAGAGACAGGATCTCACCATGTTGCCCAGGCTGGTCTTGAACTATTAGCCTCAATAATCCTCCCACCGCAGTCTCCCAAAGCACTAGGGTTACAGGCATGAGCCACCACGCCCAGTGCAACTGTGCATTTTATGAGGACACTCTGGGTGGCCCGAAATGCAAATCCAATATATATATTATTCCAAAATATATATATATATATATTTAAATATGCATATATATTTTAAAATATATAAAATATACACACACAAACACACACACACACAAATGCATGCTTTTCAAAACAAAGAAAAAGAAATTTCTTTGCACTGTAGCTTGGAGACTACATTAAAATGCATCTGCAACACATAACCAAAACATGGAGAGGCCCAGGAAAAGACCTGACATAAGAGAAAACCTGCCTTTTAATTTTTTTTCCCTTTGGATTCCCAGTGCACCTTAGTGATTAGGAAAAAAATGGAACTATCTAGGAGGTCTTTTAGAACAAAATAACAAAGAAACTCCTTCTCAAGGGGTGTTCTTGACTGTAAACCAGGTGAGTAGAAAAAAATGAAACTATCTGGGAGGTCTATTAGAACAAAGTAACAAAGAAACTCTCTCTCCGGGAGTGTTCCTGACTATAAACCAGGCTCTGCCCTGGCACAGAGGGTGAATCTTTGCCAAGAACCAGGGTTTCTGGGTCTTGATTGTCCAACTCCACCCCTAGTATCCTGCTGCCTAACCACAGTTGGGTCCCAATTCTCTAACTAACATGTGAGCCCCAGGCCAGATGGCAGGTACCTGCTGGGAGGGGGTAGAGAGGGCAGCGATGAGTTTGGCAACAATGGGCTTCACTTTGGGGTCACTTTTGTCCAGGTGCTTGGCCAGAGAGCCCATCAGGACCACCACACTCTGTCGCACGGCATCATAGCTGGCATCATTGGGTGCATTCTTCAGGAACTCCTCAAATACTGGCAACAGCGAGTTGACGTTCTCCTGGAAAGCCAAACCCCTCAGAGCCTCAGGTCAACCCTACAGGCTGCATCTGAGGAATGATAGTCCCTGAACTGAAGACCAAGACCAAGTCTAGCTCTAGGACAGGCATCCTGACATGCCCACCAGCAGGTCTCCTAGTTTTCTGGCAGGACTGCTACAGATTTAAAAGAATTTAACATACTATCGTGGTCTTTTTGGCTCAAAGGAAATACACACGTCACATAACACCCTGTCACTGAGTGCCAGGATTCCTGGCACTTAGCATCTCTGTCCCCTGCTCAGCCCTACCGCCTGCCTTGGCCTACCCTGTCTCTTCAGGTAACTGAAATCCTCTTACCTTTCCATGGATGTTGAGTGTTGCAAGGGCTGCATCCAACATGCACTTCCGGACATCTGGGTGTCGGTCGTTGAGGGCATCAGGGACAAAAAATTGAAAGAGTGGCTTCACCTGAGAGCTATCCAGATACTGGGAGAGCTTGTTGAGGGCCAAGGCCAAGCCACACCTGGGAAAGAAGTGAGAGCACATCAGGAGAGGCAGCAAGGGGGCCTCCTCTATCACTGGAACCTCTGCCGGTGCACAGCAAGGAGAGGGAGCTTGCCTCAGGCAAACACCATTTTGGGGGCAGAGAACAGCATGAAGCCCACCGCCCAGTGCTCACCCAACGTTCTGGAACAACCCACTTGTCACATGGAGACTTGCCACCTGCCCTTATTTTACCTCCTACTGGGTGACCAGCCCTGCATTGGTTTCCCCAGAGGGGAATGTAAGCACAATGCTCACCCCTCTACCTGCAAAAGGCAGGCTGTAAGAGAAGACAGAGGTAAAGGAACCAGATACAGAGACCCTTGGAAATGAACATATTCTCGAAAGGCAAAGTGGTATTATTCTTTCCAGCCACAGAGCAAGAATCTGTGTCCTATCCCTGGCTGATGGTCTGGAATGAAAAATAAGCCAGAATGGGCCCATACACCACCCTAACACTGACACACAAGACCTCACAGGATGAGCCATTCAGAAAACTAACACCCTCGCATGTTTTGCGCCTGCTCTGTGGGAGGCAAGTGTCTTCCAAGGTCCCACTCGCTCCCAGACATCTGTCTAATCCTCCAACTGCTACTCGTGGGCTCTGTGGAGAAAGGCTGGTAGCTTCAGTTACTGTGCCCTGCATACAGATGAGGAAACAGTCCTGGAGAAACGGAGAAACACACTCACGTCATGCAGCTAGTGCAGGAGGCGCCAGCGCTTGAACTCAGGCCTCACCAGCTCTGAGGGAGGTCCTGCTCTTTCGCTTTCCCACGCTGCCTCCTCATAGCACCCACCCAGCCAACCTGCCACATCTAAGAAAGCTTAGAGTAGAACGAGGCTGGAACAATTGTTATACCTGGCTTCCCACTGATCTGGAGGAGATTCTGAAATAACTCGTCCCAAAGCATCCAGCACTGGGGGTGGCCGCTGCAACAGACAAGTTGGTAAATGCTTTGCAATAGGCAGGTGAATGACCTGGGCACCAGGACTGTGAGGTGGGAAACTAGTCGCAGCTACCCTGAGCCACTGTGAGCCCTGAGATTCCTGTCTGGAGTAGTAGGGGGCTGAGCAGAGACCCACCCAACCGTATGGCATCAGGGCTGCACAGGTCACTCACGTAGAGCTTCTCCTGGAAAATCTCCATGAGCCTGCCCATAACCTCTGCTGCCTGGCGCTGGTAACGTGCCACTGCTTGGGAAAGGGCTTCAGCCCCCGCCTGCCTTACAGCCGCCTCATGATAGATCACATCATCGATCAGCAAGGAGCAGAGGTCTGGCTGCAGGTCTAGGCCCATCACTGACCAGAGCCTGTGGGAGATTCAAGGAAGGGCTACTTAGACAAAGATCTGCAGCACCTGCTCTGCCAACCCAGCCCTTCTTCCCCACTGGAGGCTGAACACACCGGGTTCGCTTATTTCCTAAAGGGAGAGAGGATGGAGCAGGAGAAAATGATGTGCTGGCTCTCACCTCTCAGCCAGCTTTCGGATCTCCTCCTCCTTATCAAACTTGACCACCCAGAGTCTCCGCAGAAGGTTCAGGCCATTCTTCTCATCGGTATCAGGCGCTGGCAATACCATGTGGAGTTCCATCAACCCCTGGAAAGGGTGGGATTGCATCGTGTGAGGCACAATCTTTCAGAAGAGCCTTTGACCTGCCTCCTCACCTCTCCCTAAGCTGTATTGCCCAAGATGTAGCCACTAACCACATGTGGCTAAAGTTAAATCACTTACAATTAACTCTTAGTAAGTTTCTTAGAGTGTGGTGATAAAATGTTTTTTTTTTAATGTGAAAATTAAAACGTTAAGGCTGGGCGCAGTGGCTCACGCCTGTAATACCAGCACTTTGGGAGGCCGAGGTGGGAGGATCACGAGGTCAAGACATTGAGAACATCCTGGCCAACACGGTGAAACCCCGTCTCTACTAAAAAAATACAGAAATTAGCTGGGTGTGGTGGCATGCGCCTGTAGTACCAGCTACTCAGGAGGCTGAGGCAGGAGAACTGCTTGAACCTGGGAGGCGGAGGTTGCAGTGAGCCGAGATTGTGCCACTGCACTCTAGCCTGGTGCCAGGCAACAGAGCGAGACTGTGTCTCAAAAAAAAAAAAAAAAAGAAAATTAAAACATTAAATAAACCAGATAGATAAAAGCCTCAGAAAAAGTGTGTTCCTTTTGTTCGAATTAATTTTTTTTCTTCTTTTTGAGACAGTCTCACTCTGTTGCCAGGCTGAAGTGCAGTGGCACCATCTCGGCTCACTGCAACCTCCACCTCCCAAGTTCAAGAGATACTCCCACCTCAGCCTCCCAAGTAGCCGGGATTACAGGCATGCGCCACCACGCCCAGCTAATTTTTGTATTTTTAGTAGAGACAGGGTTTCACCATGTTGGCCAGGATGGTCTTGATATCTCGACCTTGTGATCCACCCGCCTCGGCCTTCCAAAGTGCTGGGATTATAGGCATGAGCCACCACACATGGACTGTTGAAATAATTTTTAAGGAAAAATTTACCATATTGCCATCATTTTTCACAATTTACCAAGTGCGAGTGAAAACTGTCACATATCAATAGCAGGAGGCAGTGGATCAGCAGGTAGGAACCACTGTCTTACCACTCCAAGGGGATGCATTAGTTTTTGGTCTAAAAGTCACGAAGAAAAGCCAAGTACATGACAGTGGGCTAAAGAAATGAACACTTCTTGCAAGTTAGATCTGTTCTGTCTATGAAAGTACGAAGGTCCACAATCTAGTTTAAAAATTAAGTAGTGTTCCAAGGTGAAGGAAAACAGAGTGATACATCATGACTGCTTAGTTTTCTGATTCTCAGAGAGACAGCAACCCTGTGACTTCTTCTCTTTGCTTCTAGGTCTCCCATCGGGGTTAGGGACATTCTCTCAAATGCCCATCATGCAATTTTTACTTGCATAGAGTGACAAGGGACACTGCAGTGGCCCTGTGAGAAACTGAGCACACACCCGGAGCGCGGTTTCCCGCACGCTGGCACACGGGGACTGCAAGGCACGGAGCAGCACGTCCACCTCCTCCTGCTCTGCAAAGGCACAGCCATCATCACCACTGCTGCTGGCACACAGGGTGGTCAGGGTGTCTGAAGCCAGAACCTAAGGAGAACATCAATCCACTGGTTCAGTCAGCAAATCATTTACTACTATGGGGCCATAAAGGGATATGCACTGAGAACGCCCACCCTACAGCACTGCAAAGGTTAAGACCCCAGCTCCAGTGGCAGGACCCAAGCAAAACCCCTCACTAGCTAACAACAGTCAGGCTGGCTCTCTAAAGCAGTCCTTCTACCAAAGTCCAACAGTGAGGGCTGAAAGGAAACTAGGACTCCACCCTTTATGCTGGGACCTGAGGTCTGGGTCACAAACTAAGTCACAGCGACAGCCAACTGAAAACCAGGTCACCTGTAAGCGGGGCGAGCCTGTCCCAATCACCCAAGTCAGAAGACACAGCATGGCCACGCGAGGCAGCAACTCCGGGCCATTCTAGGAGAGAACGGCAGGTAAGTCGAGATGAGGCTGTGGGGATGTCTATAACCCAGCCTGGCGGCCAAGGACAGGGCATCCCCTCACCCACAGCAGAACATTCTGGGTAATACAACTGGCCCCACCATAGAAACCTCTTTAGGTTTACAATTAGGTCCACAGGTGCTGACCCCAGTCAACCATGATCCCCAGGAACTGAAAACTAAATTCTGAAATATGCTTGAAATTCAGACTATAAAATCCAGAAGGACCATAAATATATGATGAGACACTCAACTTTACAAGAAATGCAAAATAAAATGAGATATCATTCTTTCACCCATCACTGACAATATTAATACTGAGGTTGCATTAGGCTTTGAGAAAAGAAAACTCCTAGTGAGAGTATAGCTCAGAATATGCCATGTAATCTAGTAATTCCATGTCCAATGAATCTGTCCTAAAGACATGCTCACACAGGGCAAGTACCGGGCATATACATATAAGAGGGCACATCACAGTGCTGCTCAAAACAGGGAAAAAACAGAAACAACCTTAAGATATTCATCAATAGGTAAAGAGTTAAGTAAAACATGGTACATCCATAAAGCAGAATCTCATGCAGCCAACAAAGTCAGTAAGATATACACTGACATGGTGAGAGAGCCAGAGTCTTCAGTTACGTGAAAGAAGAGCCTGAACCGTTTTTTTGCCTTAAAAAACCCACAACACTGTGTGAGGTTGCTGTTGGTATAAACACACACCTTCTAATTCCTCGCCAGAACTGTTTATGAGACCGAGAGTGTCCACAGCCCCTGCCTCCCTGATCCCCTTTAAACCAAGGAGAGAGCACAGCTTCCCTGCCAACCTCGTCCACCCGCCCAGGTGGGGTGCTTGGGGATGCCCTCAGCTGGGCATGGACAGTGAGGATCTGAAGAATCTGGACCATCCGCTCCTCCTCCTCTTCACTGTGGTGGGGCATCTCGGTCAGCACCATCTTCAGAAACGGGAAGACTAAGGAGAAGGCTGGCGCGGACAAGGGTGCAGCACCTGTGAGAGCATGAAGAAATAGGATGCTGCAGGCGGGGCGGGGACCTGGGCCACTGTTGCCCAGTTCCATCCTCAGGCAAGGTAGGGAAGGGATGGGCCAGAGGCCTGTTCTGACACCTGGAAGCACATGGCACGATGACAGAGACAGCAGCTGGTAGCCCAGTTCTAAAACTAACTTTGCTTCTACCACCAAACACTGCCCAGTTCCAGGATGTGAGAGTTAAAACAAAGACGACGCCAGTGACAAAAAGTAAACCCTCAACTGGGCTCATAGCAACTCACAGACTACCAGGGCTAAACTCAGAAATCCTCCATCTGGTCCAACCCACCAGACTCAGGAGGCCCTGGGTGATGCTGTGGCTCGAGCAGCATTCCTGGCACCAGTTCACACTGCCTTGTGCACTTGGTTCCATCCCAGCTCTTACCTGGCTCCCCTCTGCCCACCCTGCTGGTGATGGTGTGGGTGTGCAGCAGCGTCACCGCCCTCTTCACAGCCACCAACAGCTCTTCCTGGCACCAGGACTTATCCAGGGCGCACTCTGGCTTCAACAGACGCAGGGTCACATGGCTCACCAAAGTGCCTGTGTGAAGAGGAGAGAGCTGGCAGAGATGACACACACAGAGATGCAGAATCCAGCCCAGGCTCAGACAGGGGACCCAGTGCCTCAACCTTCTGACTTAAAAAAATCTTTCTGCTCTGCCAAAATGTCCCCAACCTAATTTCTCACTTGATCTTTGTGATAGCCTCAGAGGGCAGGTAGGCAGGGAGTTGCCCTTTAGACACTCAAGAAATGCGTACACTGACAGGAGACAAGGGCCACTGAAGTGTCATTCAGCCAAGAGTGAAGCTCTATCAGTGCAACACCTCCACCTCTATGCAACAGACAGCCAGGTGACACTTCTGGCAGATTCCAGATGCAACGACTGACTTTTCCACTCTGAACGGTTCCCAGATTCTAGCCTCACCCGTGGGAACATCCCCATTAGGCTAGGCTAGAAGTCTGCTGAAGGCCATTAAATAACCCACAAAAGCAAGGCCACCATAATTCCCAGCCACCCTACCTGGTGTTTGTTTCTCCAGAGCTAATAGGAAGCTAAAGGTCACAGAGGCCTTTGTTCACTGTCACGTGGCTGCTCAGGAGCCCTGGGCTGCGCTGAGTCACCACACTGCACCAAACCATCCTCACTGCCACTGAACTTCTGACTTCTCAGTTTTAGAACTGGCACACAAAGATGGAACACTGACTAGCATCTAAAACCTACTCCTCAGAGGGAGGGCACAGATGTGAAGTGGGAGAGAAGAGGAGGCACTATGTCTCTCCTAAGCACATCTAGCTGAAGTCTCCAAGGCTGCTTCCACAAGAAAACAAAACTCAGCAGCTGATGGCACCACCTACCTCCCCACAGGCACTCAGGGGCACACCCTGTCCAACCCCTGGGCCATCCCTGCAGCCAGCAAACAAGGACTAACCCAAAGCCTTGAGCCTAGGGGGCATGACACAGGCAGCCAAGGACAAAAAGGGGTTCTTAATCCTGGGAGCAGCGAGGGGAGACTTCAGCAATGGCAAGAAAGAGTCGACCAAAACAGGGATGTACTGGGTCAGGCCGGATGGGTTCTTGGCCAGGATGATGTCCAGCAGTCCAAGTGCCGCCGCTAGCTCCCCATCCAGCTGCAAGCAGAAAGTTGCCCAGGAGGCAGGTCAGTAGGGCCTTGCTTGCAACAGCAAGGAGCAGGCCTAGGCCTCCCAGCACTCCCCCAGCATGGGCATGTGGCAGGGGTGGCCACTCACCTCCTGCAGCCGCCTCCGGACCTGTGCCTCCCTGTCCAGCTGGGCCTGCAGCATCTCCTTCTGCTTGCTGGTCAGCTGCACCTCTTCTTTGATGCCTTTCTTCTTCTTTATTTCCTAAAAGGGATGGGCAAACCAACCAATCCCATCTCCAGGGAACAGACCTCCCTCCCGCACAGGGAAGGCAAGCTTGCTTCCACACAAACAGCACCATGCCAGCTCTGAGTCTGTGAATTGGGCCCCTGAACCCACCATGTGCACCCCCCACCTCCCACAAAGTCCAGAGCCACCTGGTTTCTACAGAATGAAGACAGCAATAGAGAAGTAGGTTTTTTTTTTACTGGATTTTCTACTGACAAAGCCAAAGAGGGCTTTTTATATGTTAGAGAAATAAAAAATTCCTCAATGTACTCAAAGGGGTATTCTGACTGCCACATGGCTTCAGAATCAAAACTTTAGCCTCCTTCTCTCCAACTCCTCCCTACAGAAGCTCTCCCACAGGCTAAGCTGAAGCAGAGAAAAGGCCTGCTATGGTGGCCTGAGACAACAAGGCACAGAATTCACTCACTCATTCAGCAAACATTTAGTGAGCACCTGCACTGTGCCAGGCACTGTTCCAGATGGCAGGAATACGGTAGGGAACAAGATAAAGTCCCTGCCCTCACGGAGCTCACAATCTAGCAGGCGAAGATAGACAATAAACAAGTAAACAAACATATAAACGAGATGCTTTTGAGTTACGACAAATGTTAGTAAAGAAATGAATATGATGCTTAGTAACTGGGAGGAAGGGTGGGGCCCACATTGGATAGGGTGAACAGGCCGGCCACCTCTCTGAGAAGGGCAAATGTGGACTGAGATATGAAAGACAAGAATCCTGCCTTGTAAAGACAGAGAGAAGAGCAAACGATGAGACAGGAAAGAGTCCCATGTGCGCCGCTCCTGTCAGAACCAGCTCTGTCCAAAGCTGAATTCAGGAATCAAGCCAGGGTTCCCCAGAAGTCGCACTGTACCAGGTGCTGTGCCTGCTATCAGGAGTCTAGATGGGTCCCAGCTTTCAAGGAAGCGGGGGGACAGACATGGAATCCAGCAACACCACTTAGCAGAGAAGACATGTGCACTGCTGCCAGCACCCAGCAGAGAAAATCAGTTTTGAGTTGTGGGTGGAAGAAGCTATTGGAGAAAGGGTCAAGTGAGAGTGTGCCAGTGCACCAGACACTGGTCAGGGGAATCAGGAGTGTGCCATGGGCCTCAGGATGATCCAAGTGAACAGCTTAAGTGCAGTGGGAAAAGCCACCAGCCTGAGGCCACCAAGCTCAGCAGCTACCTCCTGCGAGTCCCTCCATGTACTCACCTCCTTCAGCTCCAGCTCAATGATCTGCTCTTTGAAGGAATATGCTTTGTTCTCTCGCTTCATGTTGGCCTTTTTAATGCTGTCTTGCTGGGCACTGAAACACCAGACCAGGTGATCAGCCAGCTTGAAAAGTACCTCAAGGCCTGTCAGCCTCCCGCCAGCCATGAAATTCCAACTAGCTATTAAGTACTGTGCACCAGGATAGTGCCGGATACTGGACACACTTTAGTACCCAGGACCTAAGCACCATGGCAGGGACATAGTAGGCGCTTAGCCAATGAATGGATAGGCTGTTGCATTTGACCTACAGGAGGTGCTGACTCCATCCTACATGTAAGATAACTATGCCTTGGGGAGCAAAGGTAAATGAGCCCACAAATGAGGTCTCACCTCTGGATGATGGATTTGTCATACAGCTCCCCAGCAGGGGTCTGCATAATGGCAAACTCCTCCCGTGTCACCAGGCGCAGTGCAGGGTTCTGCACGGAGGCGGTGATGGTGCTGATTAGCTGTGGGAGGACCCGGTCCGGGGACAGGATGGAAAGGGAGCCCATGGCATTCATGGAGGACTGCCAGACAAATGCAGACATGGTCAATGTGTGCCAAGGCTGGCACCAGCGAGAGGTCCGCCACACCTGAATGCCCCTGGCATTGGCTCCCCTTCTTTGTGCCACTGCCTTGTTAGTCCTGGGCACTGCCCATCAGAGTGGCCAGCTGGAGTCTGTGTCTGCTTTCCTCACCAAGCAGTGCCCCTCTGTCTGACAGCACCTGATATGAGGGGATACACTCCTTTCAATTCTCAATCTTCATGGTTCAGGTGGAGCTGCCCTCACTCTTTCTCGAGATAGGTATGTGACCCAGAATAGAAGGAGGGGAACCAGGATAAGCATGACCTCCAAGTCAGATTAACCAGGGTCAAAGCGACCCCAAGCCAGTAAACATTATTGAAATATGCAAGCTGTTCCCCCCAGAGCTGATGGGGGACAAAGCCTGAAACTCTACCGGCTCTTGTGCTACCATAAAGGGAAAGCCTGAGAATGGAGCCCACATCATGGAAAACAGAGACAAGAGACCAAGATGGATGGGACAGAGTAAGAGAAACATTACCAACAGTGTCCCCAGGGCAACGTCTGAACCCCTGTAGTCAGCATTAGCCAAAGCCAGTCATATCCTTATACTTTGCAGGTAAATGAGTTAGTAAGTTCCCTTTTGTGCTTAAACCAGTTTATATTTCTGTCACATGCAAGCAAGGGTCCAGTCCACATTTTATCCACCTTCACCTGCTTCTGTGAATCCTCTCTTCCTGCACCCTGTGATGAGAGGGCCCCTCCCAGACCTGAGCCCAGACCAGCTCAAAAGCCCATCACCTGGTTTAGGGGACTCTGTGTGGTAATCCTAGGAATGATCTGATCCAGGTGCCTGGTGATGAAGGCTTCAGCATCGATATTCATCCTGGAAAGAAGCGCTGGCCAAAGTCCAGACTGCACGGCCACTGAAGGGGAAGGGAGCTTTTTGAGGCCTTCTGCTTGGCCTGCTCTTACCCCGCCCCATAAAACCTCGGGCTCTCCCACACCCACTGCAGCCACAGACCTAAGGATGGGTGGTGGGAGATGATCAGCATCTCCTGGGCCAGCTGTTCAGTGTCGGTGACATCACCCTTGAGCCCTGGCACGCCGGAGATGACACACAGAGCCTCCTGAAGGACCCGTGGAGGCACATAGGCCTTGCCCGCCTCAGTCACCTCCCCAGCATTGGTCACCAGAGCCTCTAGGGGCAGCACCTGCATGGAGACACATGGGAACACATAAGAACTCCACTGCTCAGAGCCCTGCGCAGGCTTGGAACACAGCAACCAAATATGCCACGGACACAACAGCCCCTCATTCAGTTCTTCTCTAGGGTCCTTGCTGGGGTGGAGATGGAGGCCCAGCTTCCTGCAAAGGGACCCATAGGTGAGATGTGCCTGGAAGAAGGAAGCACCTGTGATTCTGCATCTAAAAAGCCTACAGGGGTAAAGAAGGCAACAGAAACTGGTCCAGGCGACCCAGCCTGTGATGGCAAGTTTGCCACTGGCCCACATTCCTCAACAGGCTTAGGGAGGGAGGGAAGCAGTGGAACATGGCACAAAGAGCACAGAAATGAGAGCCAGGTCTTTAGGGGTCTCCCCCCGTGGGCTGGGAGACCCTGTGCAACTCATTTGAGCTCCTGGAACCCTGGTTAATTCACATAAAATAAGAATATCAAGCCCTATTTGCCTTTGAAAGGTACTATGAAAAAACAAAATCAAAAGAAAAAATGAGAAGAAAATGCTTTAAAAATCACAAAGAGCTTTAAAAACATAAAGTGTTATTCAATTAATCAAGGATAAAGGGGCAGGGCACAGTGGCTCATGCCTATAATCCCAACACTTTTGGGAAGCCAAGGTGGGAGGATCACTTGAGCCTAGGAGTTCAAGACCAGCCTGGGCAACATGGCAAGACCACATCTACAAAAAAATAAAAAAAAAATTAGCCAGGCATGGTGGCGTGCACCTATAGTCCTAACAACTTGGGAGGATGAGGTGGAAGGATCACTTGAGCTTGGGAGGCAGAGGTTGCACTGAACAAAACAAAACAAACCCCCCCCCCCCCAAAAAAACCTGGAGAAAAAAGTAAAGCTACATGTGGAAAAAAAAGTCTCTGAAAAGGAAACGGAATGCTATGAAAGATGTTACTGGAGCTCGACAGCAGAGCAGAAGATGCTAGCATCACACAGAGTAAGAAAGAACAACCAGGGAGTGGCTCAGCCAAAACCCCACAGCATAAGCAGGGGCAGCTAAGTGGATCCAAGAGCCCCAGTTCTAGAGCCCAGATGCCCTCACCTTGTGAGAACTGAGGACAGTCTTCAGCTCCTCCAGGAGTCCATGAGCCAGCTTAAAGCCCCCAAGAGAGGATAGCAGCTTCCGAGCTGTCTGCTGAGCCTGCCTGCGGACATGCCAGGTGCGGCTCAGGAGCACCGCCACCAGAGCCCGGTGGTACTGCCTGCAAGCACAGGGACAGACAGGTATGGGGGAAGGCCGGGAGGAGGGCCTTCCATCCACAGCCAACCATTCCACCTGCCACACACCCTTTCTCGGGTTCCTGCCAGCCTTTGCCTCATTTGGCCCAAAAGAAAAGGTAAGCCAGCGTCACGTACTGAACTTTGTTGCCAGTGAGTCTATGCGGGTGGTCAAGGAAAAGTCTCTCTGTCAGATGCAACACAGTACACAGGGCTGGGAGAGAGAAAAAGAATGAAGTGTTTTTAAAACAGTTAAGTGTATACACACATACATATACCCAGAAATATCAGAATGAGCTGAAAATTAACACCAAAATATAATTGTCGCTTGATGTGAAATTACAGCTTGCTTTTTGTTTTTTGTGGGTTTTTTTCTGAGACGGAGTCTTGCTCTGACACCCAGGCTGGAGTGCAGTGGCACAATCTTGACTCATTGCAACATCCACCTCCCAGGTTCAAGCAATTCTCTTGCCTCAGCCTCCTGAGTAGCTGAGAATACAAGCACCTGCCTCCACACCCAGCTAAGTTTTGTATTTTTAATAGAAATGGGGTTTCACCATGTTGGCCAGGCTGGTCTCAAACTCCTGACCTCAGGTGATCCACCTGTCTTGGCCTCCCAAACTACTGGGATTAAAGGCGTAAGTCACAGCGCCTGGCCTATACTTTTTTTTTCTTTGAGACAGAGTCTTGCTCTGTCACCCAGGCTAGAGTACAGTGGTGCGATCTCAGCTCACTACAACCTCTGTTTCCTAGGTTCAAGTGATTCTCCTGCCTCAGCCTCCGGAGTAGCTGGGATTACAGGCACCCACCACCATGCCTAGCTAATCTTTGTATTTTCAGTAGAGACGGGGTTTCACCATGTTGGCCAGGCTGGTCTCGAACCCCTGACCTCAGGTGATCCAACTGCCTCAGCCTCCCAGAGTGCTAGGCTGGGCCCAGTGGCTCACACCTATAATCCCAGCACTCTGGGAGTCCGAGGTGGGCAAATCATCTAAGGTTAAGAGTTCAAGACCAGCCTGGCCAACATGGTGAAACCCCATCTCTACTAAAAATATAAAAATTAACTGGGTATGGTGGTGCATGCCTGTAATCCCAGCTACTAGGGAAGCTGAGGCAGGAGAATTGCTTGAACCCGGGAGGCAGAGATTGCAGTGAGCAGACTGTGCCACTACACCCCAGCTTGGATAACAAAGCAAGACTCTGTCTCAAAAAAAAAAAGTTACTAAGGTCAGGTACAATGGCTCATGTCTGTAATACTAGCACTTTGGGAGGCAGAGGCACGAGCATTGCTTAGGCCTAGGAATTCAAGATCCGCCTGGGCAACATGGTGAAACCCCCATCTCTAAAAAAAAAATACAAAAATTAGCCAGGTGTGGTGGTGTGCACCTGTACTCCCAGCTACTCAGGAAGCTGAGGACCACCTGAGACCAGGGAGGTGAAGGCTCAAGTGAGCCATGATTCTGCTGCTGCACTCCAACCTGGGTAACAGAGTGAGATCCTGTCTCAACAACAACTAAAAAATTACTAGGAAGTTCTAAAAAGAGGCCGGGCGCAGTGGCTCACGCCTGTGATCCCAACACTTTGGGAGGTCAAGGTGGGTGGATCACCTGAGATCGGGAGTTCGAGACCAGCCTGACCAACATGAAGAACCCCTGTCTTTATTTAAAAAAAAATTACAAAATTAGCCAGGCATGGTGGCACATGCCTGTAATCCCACTACTTAGGAGAGGCTAAGGCAGGAGAATCACTTGAACACGCAAGACAGAAGTTACAATGAGCCGAGATCTCGGCATTGCACTCCAGCCTGGGCAACAAGAGTGAAACTGTCTCGAAAAAAAAGAATGATCCAAGTGTCACGGCACCAAAATCAGAATGATGAAGTTCATTATACACCGACATGGACTCATTTCCAGGTCTAGAAAGCACAGTATATACAGAAGGCACAGTAACATTTTGTAAAAAAGGTGGAGGACAAACACATATAGGTATTTACTTGCGTATATATAAAATATCAAGGCTACAGAAAAAGCTAATAAAATTGGTTATCTACAGCAGACGAACTGGGTAGCCAGAGATCAAAGCAGGGATATAACTTTCAATGTATATCCTCCTGTATCTATTTTTGAATTACATGAGTCTATTTCCTTTTCAAAATTTAACTAAAAATTTTTCTAAAACCAGGAAATGACTAACAGTTGTAACTCATTAATGGGATGTTGCAATCTGTGAGTCTAAAAGACTCTTCAAATCACCAATTAGTGGCAGACACCCCTAAGGCAACATAGAATTTTAAACACACATTTAAAATTCCACTGTTCCTTTTCTGCCAGGATAGAAACCAGTAGTTTCTGTGTCTCTTGGTGGGGGACTTGAGCCTGCCAGACTGCACCAGAGCTCCTCGGCTGCCTCAACACAAGAAAACCTCTAAGACAGCACCAATTACCCAATCAGCTATAATTACAGCTTACACTGTAGCTCCACAACCATTACAGTTCTGTCTCCATACATCTCCCAAGTCCCATTTCCCTAACCTTTCTTGCACTCCCTACAGGAATGAATTCATTCCCACAATAACTAAGCTGTTGGCCAGATCACTCTGGCCCAGGTTTTTGCAGAGCTGACTGGCTGGTCAAGAAAGGGTCCTCTCTGAAGATTTCCCAAAGAGACTTTGTCTCAATCTCGAGTTCAACTAAGTGTTGAGTAACTTACCATCCTCTGAAGCCATAAGCAGGAATTTCTCAGAAGTGAAAACCTGCTTCTTCTCATCCACAATCAGCTGCCAGAAACTGCTCAGTTTGGCCTCTGCAAGAAACAAAAGGTTATCCCATGACACAGCTCACCATGTCCCCCAGAGCTGATGCCCTCAATCCTGAAGCTGCTGGGGTGGGCTTTGTTGGCAAACCCTCCTCTGTAGCAGGAGGCTGGGTACTCTTCAATTTGGGGAACTTACCTCAGTCCTTCTGGTATCACTTCCTGTATGAAACTCTTTGGCGGTTCTCTGCTGCTTATAAGAGCCTAGGTGAACTGCTCCTCATCCAGAATTCCCATCCACCCCAGGTGCCAAGCTGGAATACCTAAGGTTTACAGACTCCGGCTTTCCCTGTCCTTCCCTGACGGGCTGCTTGGACTCACTCTGGGCCATTCCCTTCAGGATAATGAAATCCTTCCCAGTCTTCAGGGCACTAGTTCAAACGCTTCCTCCATAAACCCTTCCCAGTATCCATTCCCCCAACTAAAAGCAATCTCTCCTTCAAAACTGCTCTAATGCCACATTTTAAGCTACAGATGTGTTTTTGTGTTTCCTTGCTCCTACTAAGAAGTAAGCACCCTGATATTCGCTGAAGAAGGTCATATTCATCTTAGCATTCCCCTAGGTAGCCCAGTGCCTTGCATGGCCACAGTGCACATACAATATTATGAAGAGAGCTGAGCTCCATTCCTAACCAAAGGAGTAAGTTCAGGTGTGTCCCAGCGCAGAGACTGGGAGATGGAATAAAGCAAGCATGAAATGTGATGTAGCCACAAAAAATAATGAGAAAGCTCTTTTTGATGTATTGATTTGGAATCATTTCGAAGATATATTATACATAGTATATATAGTATATAATACAATGTATATGTAGTATATATATTGTATATAATACAGTATAGACAGAATGTTACCCAGCACGTTCAATTATATATACACTATCTCTGGACATCAAATTGGTAATATAGTTGTTTTTTGTTTGTTTTTGTGTTTTTTTTTAAGAGGAAGTCTCGCTCTGTCACCAGGCTGAAGTACAGTGGCACGATCTCGGCTCACTGCAATCTCCATCTCCTGGGTTCAAGTGATTCTCCTGCCTCGGCCTCCCAAGTAGCTGGGATTACAGGCACACGCCACCACACCCAGCTAATTTTTGTATTTTTAGTAGAGATGGGGTTTCACCATGTTGGCCAGAACAGTCTAGATATCCTGACCTCATGATCCACCTACCTCGGCCTCCCAAAGTGCAAAATTGGTAATACTGTTTACAGAGGGAAAATTTAATGGCCAAGCGGAAAGACAGGGCTAAGGGGAAGCTTCTCATGTTATATCCTTTTGAATTTTGTACTATATAACCAACTGAAACAGACAGTCCCAATACTAAACCCTGGTCCATCTGGGCATCATCTATAAAACTGTGTAGCAATGGAGCAACAAGACAAAGGAGGACAGTCACAGTCCCCTGGCTGCATTCCCATTGCCCATGCAACCCTGAGGTTCATCCTGTAGATGACAAGCCATCCTGTGGCTGATCCAGTGTGGTCAGGACCAAGCTAACCCTGAACATCGAAACACTCCTCCCAAGGACTCTTGTCAGAGGCCTCTGTCTCTACCATCCTGGACATCTCTGGACTCATACCAGCCTGTGAGTCAGCCACTGACAGCTTCAAGAGCAACAAGGCTGCGGCAACCCCTTCAGCAACTGTGGGAACCTGAGTGCTTTGGGAGGCTGCCTTCTCCACTGTCTGGATGAGCAAGGGCAGTAGGTCGAGGGCCTGCAACAATGTGTCACCTGTGGAGAGAGGACAGCACCTTAAAGGACATCCTGATCTTTTGGAAATGACAGGATTGAGAAAGGATTTATCCACCCAGCTGTGAAACGGGTGACTAAAGCCCTTCAGTTAATTTTTTTATGTTGAGTTAAATATCTCAAAAAGAAGTGAAGTTAAATCAAAACTCTACAACCACAAAATTAGAGGCAAAAAGATAATCCTTACTAATCCAATAGTCCAGTTATTCAACTGATGGATAAGCAGAGACATAAAGTGAGTTGCTCAAGGTCACACAGCTAGTTGAGGCAAGTCAGAGCCACCCTCAATCCTATCAATTCTCTTATGGTACTCTTCCCCCATACCAGATGACCTTTGGACCCAAATTCTAAAACCAGAACCAATACGCTGGCCTCTGAACAAAACTCATTTTAAAAAAAAAGGAGAAACCAGCTAAAACTATAGCTCTGCCAGGTGCCATGGCTCATGCCTGTAATCCCAGCACTTTGGGAGGCTGAGGTGGGTGGATCACCTGAGGTCAGGAGTTCTAAGATCACCCTGGCCAACATGGCGAAACCCTGTCTCTATTAAAAAATACAAAAATTAGCTGGGTATGATGGTGAGCACCTGTAATCCCACCTACTTGGGAGGCTGAGGCTGGAGAATTGCTTAAACCCAGGAGTTAAAACTATAGCTCAAGCCTATGTTTTCTTTTGTTTTCCTCCCACACCTGGGTTTGTTGTTTCATAACTACTAAATGAGCATATCAGAACAATTCACAATGGAAGCAGTTTTCCAGATAATGTTATGAATTTGAATCCAAGAAATCTTTATTCTAAAGGTTTTGTTTTGTTTTTAAAAGACTTTATGTTTATTTTAAAAGCAATGAGCACTTTGTTCCGGCACTCTGAATTACTTTTTAAAAAAATAAAAGTAAAAGCAATGAGCAAAACTAGCTCAAGCTGAAGAGACTAGGTAAAACCAAATTTTTCCCATCTACAATTCAAGGTCCCACCTACAACTGATGGTCATTCAATGCAGCAATAATGGAAAATGATATATGAGTATAGAGACTTTTTATTTTTATTTAATTTTTTGTAGAGATGGAGTCTTGCTATGTTGACCTGGCTGATCCTGAACTCCCGGGCTCAAGCAATCCCCCTGCCTCAGCTTCCTGTGTAGCTGGGACCACAAGCAAGTACCACCATGCCCTGCTAACTTAATTTTTTGTAGAGATGGGGGTCTTACTTTGTTGCCTAGGCTAGTCTCAAACTCCTGAACTCAAGCAATCCTCCCACCTCAGCCTCCCAAAGTGCTGGGATTACAGGCATGAGCCACCTTGCCTGGCCTCATAGACTGTTTTTAAGTCATGGATATGAGTTGACTATATCCCTAAGGCAGCTGACAATGTATTGACTGTACACTTCCCATGGAAAATCTATGACTTCAATCAGCACTATCTGGGGTTTAAACAAACCTCACAAACCACCACACAAAAATGATCTATGATTCTGAGCTGAGAGACGTATTTCAGAAAGATTTATTGCTTTAAACTCAGCATAAAAATCTCTTAAAGCCAGATTATTCTTCCCTTATCATTAAAAGGAATATGTGAGTACAAAGTTCATCAGACAAGACATTTCACACAGAAAGGTGTCCCTCTTGAGAGAAGGCCCTGGAATTTTCCAGATGTTTCTTTTTTGTTTTTTGAGATGGAGTCCCATTCTGTCGCCCAGGCAGGAATGCAATGGCTTGATCTTTGCTCACTGCAACCTCTGCCTCAGCCTCCACAATAGCTGGGATGACAGGCACCTGCCATCATGCCTGGTTAATTTTTTGTATTTTTGTAGAGATGAGGTTTCACCATGTTGGCCAGGCAGGCTGGTCTCGATGATCCACCCACCTTGGCCTCCCAAAGTGTTGGGATTACAGGTGTGAGCTACCATGTCTGGCCCTTAAACCAGTCTTATCTGAATCATTTCTCCATGATTTCAGATACTATAGTGACAAGTTCAGGTTCTGGGTCCTCTCTGAATAAAGCTTTGTACTTTGATTGTCTGATAAGTGAGGGAAGCCAGAATTTGTTGTGAAGACTGAATTCTGATTTTGAGGTAAGCCCAATGTTCCCATTTATTTCTTCCTGAAGTTCCCATTTATTTCAGGAAGAAATAAATGGTGCTAAATAAGCTGAACTAACAGAGAAAGCTGGAAACACTAATAATGCCCTAAAGACTCGGTCACCTCTGCAGGGAGGCCTGGACACTGGCCCTGGGAGGCGTCTTACCCCGATAAGAGGCCAACATGCACTGCAGGTAGGCATGCCTCACCGCAGATGTGGAGGTTTTAAGGCTGAAAGCTTTTTTGAACCATTCAGTGAGCTTTTTGGGCACTTCCGTAGTGAATCGGTTACACCAGAGAGCCAGGACTGAGACAGCGTGCACCAAGGTCCCTTCATGAACTAGGGCAAAAAGCAGAAGTCCAGTCAGTCCAATGTCCTATAGCCATGTCAAATCATTGCAAGAAGTGCAAAAAAACAAGCCAGAGTACAAGGGGGAGGAAGCAATGATATTTCAGACATCTTGAGCCATGCTATCTGAGGGAGGTGTCTCTTCAGGAGAGGTTTACAGAAGGAAATCGTGAAAAACCACAGTCAAGGATGGGTACAGGAGACATGCTCACCATGCTGCAGAGAATTACCTTCCTGCTGAAGGAATGGGATGAACAGCTCAGCCACAATTCCGTTCAGGACCTGACTGGAAGGTCCAGACACCGCGTGATGACTGACGCTCCCAATCCCTAAAAGACAGATTTCCTGTTCAGTCCCTTATCAGCACAAAACCAGAAACAGGCAAGTCTTCCTACTGCTGCCACCTCTGCACTCTGGGTCACAGACCTCTTCTGCATCCCCTAGCAGTCATATCTCTCCTCTGGCCATTACTGATCTTCCCTTAATGGCCCCTCTACACCTCCGGCCTTCTACAGAAGCCAGGCCACCCACTAGACTTGAACAAGTAAGTCCCTCTCGTCAAGCAAGCAAGTAGCAGGGTCCTGGGAGGCAAGCTGGACCCAAGATGGTCAGAGGAGTCAAGATCCAAAGAAGGATTCACCTTACCTAAGAGTTACATTAAAGCTTATCTACCACTAGGGTGGGTGTGGTGGTCAAGCGTGTAATCCCAGCACTCTGGGAGGCCAAGACGGGCAGATCATAAGGTCAAGAGATCGAGACCATCCTGGCCAACATAGTGAAACCCTGTCTCTACTAAAAATACAAAAAAATTAATTGGGCATGGTGGCATGCACCTGTAGTCCCAGCTACTCAAGAGGCTGACGCAGGAGGAGCACTTGAACCAGGGAGACAGAGGTTGCAGTGAGCCAAGATGGCACCACTGCACTCCTGTCTGGCAACAGAGTGAGACTCCATCTCAAAAAAAAAAAAAAAAAGTCTTATCTACTACTAGATCACAGCTCTGCTCCTGGCAGAAAAATCCTGTACCTGCCTGTAATCCCAGCACTTTGGGAGGCTGAAGCGGGCAGATCACTTGAAGCCAGGAGTTTGAGACCAGCCTGGCCTATATGGTGAAACCCTGTCTTTACTAAAAATACAAAATTAACCAGGTGTGATGGTGTGCACCAGTAATTCCAGCTACTCAGGAGGCTGAGGCACGAGAATCACTTGAACCTGGGAGGCAAAGGTTGCAGTGAGCTGAGATGGTGCCTCTGCATTCCATCCTAGATGACAGAGCAAGACCCTGTCTAAAAAAAAGAAAGAAATCCTATACCTGAGAGGACGCTCATCTTCTGGGCTACAACAGTTAGTTTTCCTTCTGAACCTGTGAGGAGAGACAGCAAAGATTCATATTCACATATGCTACATTTCCCAAGAAGGTGAACAATGCGGTCATGTGTTTGGTGCCACGATACGGTTTCTGATTCCAGAAGTAGCCTTTGTGTTGTGAAGCTGCGTTTAAAACAACATTTACTAGCCTTTTGCTTTCTGACTCAAAAAGTAATGTTCCTACAGAAAACTTGAGAAACAGAAAAAATACAAAGGAAAACATTTAAAAGGCACTCATGTTTCCACTACTCAAAGACATTATTTGCTGGTGTATTTCCTTTAGTTTTTTCTGCTATGCATACAAAAATGTGTATCTTAAAAATGAAAAACCTGAGATCACCCTATCCACAGCAACCTCTGAGAGTTTTGTTCATTCACACACATTCACATCCAGTGTGACAGAGGCTGATCACACAGCCTTGTCACACGTAGACTTGGAGCATCAAGTCACCTTGAGATCCCAGGGTTGAAGGAAATGCCAGGGGCCACACCTCAGCCACCCCATGGCCAAGAAGGCTTGCTCACCTCCGAGGATAGCAAATAAGTGTTTGGTCAGGGCTTCCATGGCCGAAGAGTCACTGCACTGGCGTGCCAGGTTCCGCAGTGCCAGCACAGCTTCATCCATCAGGTGGGGACTGTTGGATTTCAGGTGACCTGGACACACAGAGCCACTGCTCAGAAGCAGCCAACAACTGAGCATCCAGACTTTCGTCTTTGTCTTTTCCATGTCCCCATCTCTTTAGTACTAGCTATATGTTCTCATTAAAATAATCTCAAGAAAGAAACTGCCAATGCCAATGTAGTTTAGGTTAGAGCCTTATTACTACCCTGAGCTGTCCCCTACCCCTGCTACAACAATTAGGACAAGTACAACCAAAACCCAAGGTACCACTTAAGGGCTGGAGAGAGGCTGGGATACTCACCAGCCAGTCCTTTCACAATGTCCAGGGCATACTGGCTGAGGTCAAGAGTCACTGATGCCAGCAGACTAGAAATAGCTAAGGAGGACAGAAAACACTGACCATGTCAGTCTCAGCGATAAATTCAACGGATAATTTTTTTCCCCTGATCCCCAGCAAAGGTCACCAGGCCTGCTGTCTGGCCACATGGAACCACCCTTCATCTCTACAGGGCTGCATGAGTAGTCCCAAAGCTCTGCTGAGAAAGCTGTATATCACCCCATCCCAATCAGGAAAAACTGCCTTTCCAACATCCCATCAACACATTTCACTATGATACACAGGAACAGAGACTTAACCCTCAGATCCCATGACTTCAAGTGCCACCTCCATACTAAGTCCAGAACATCTAGAGAGGTGGTTCTTAACCTGGTCTCCAGAAAGTTCTTTTGGGGGGTGGAAAGGTAAGAGAGTATCTCGTTTTCTTTCACTCAACTCTGAAGGTGAACACTTGATCTTTTCTGGGAATCAAAACAATGGCTAAAGCTATAAACTGATCCAGAGGGTTCCTGAACCCCTAAAATTATATGCAGTATTCTTAGTGAATATACTTTTGTGCATTTTTCTAACAAGAGAGCCAATGACTTTTTCTTTTCTTCTCTCTCTCTTTTTTTTAAACAGGGTCTCACTCTGTCACCTAGGCTGGAGGGCAATGGCATGATCTCTGCAACCTCCACCTCCCAGGTTGAAGTGTTTCTCCTGCCTCAGTTTCCCGAGTAGCTGGGACTACAGGCACATGCCACCATGTCTAATTTTTTTTGTATTTTTATTAGAGATGGTGTTTCACCATGTTGGTCAGGCTGGTCTCGAACTCCTAACCTCAAGTGATCCACCTGCCTCAGCTTCCCAAACTGCTGGGATTACAGGCGTGAGTCACCTGACCTCTTTTTTAATTTTTGTGATGGGGTCTCACTCTGTCACCCAGGCTGGATGGAGTACAGTATCGCCATCTTGGCTCACTGCAACTTCCGCTTCCTGGGTTCAAGTGATCTTCCCAAGTCAGCCTCCCGAGTTGAGCTCCTGGGCTCAAGTGATCTGCCCGCCTCCACCTCCCAAAGTGCTGGGATTACAGGTGTGAGCCACCACATCTAGCTGACTTTCAATAATCTTAAAAAGGTCCCCAATCTCTCTCCCAAGGTCCCAACAAGGTAAACAGTGAATACATCCCCCTTCCCTCCCTGCTACCACACACACTTCTTGTTGCCAAATATTGGGAACAGATATTATAGGCAACTCATCTCCCTCTCACCATCCTGGTTGGCAGCAACCTACTTTCAATAACATTCTCTGGACTCCTCAGTAAGGACTTCTGTATGGTGGGCAATATCAGATCCTTAAATTCTGAGTGGGACAGGTATCGGAGCAGAGGGGCACAGCTATCCTGCAAAGAAAAAGGAATCAGGCACCTAGCCCTCATGGGAACAGACCAAGAAAGAAAAAAGAGTTCAGCACCCCAGAATTTAAAATGAGATCATGTGTCCGGGTGAGTAACGTCCACCTCCCACTCACCAACAGGTACTTCGGAGGCTTGACTTTGCTCATAAGGATGTTCTTCACGTAAAAGTCCAATAGGGCACCCTAGGGAACACAAAGCCCTGGTTAGACCCTGGCATTCTCAAGTATCCCATTACTGGCCTAAGGGGTCCCTCTTGTGAGAGTGCCTCCAAAAAATACAAATCAATGCCCCAAATTTCACTGTTAAGCATTAGAGGTCCCACTGATCATGCAACCCCACTTAAAACCATTCCACAGCTTTCTATGGTCCCCCGGGATAAAGTCCAAAGTCCTTGATATGGGGTATGAGGGCCTGCCGGCCACTCAGCCAGCTGCATCTCACTCTCTAACCCAGTCCTGTCACTCCAACCCCACTCGCATCCTCTCTGTTCCTGCCCACAGGCTGTCTGCTCCGCCCAAAATGCTCTGCCTCGCCTCTTGACCTTGCTAATTCCTCTTTACTTTCAAAGTTCCTTCTTTAGAGAGGTGTGTTCTCTGACCCACAGCCTAAATCAGGTCCTTCCGTTGTGGAGTCTCATAGCTTCTCACACTTTCCCTTTGTAGCACTTACCATTTATAATTAACTAGACTATCTGTTTAATGTCAGCATCTCAGACTCAGTTCCTTGGGGGCAGAAGTCATAGCTCCCTTGGTCACTGGTGTGCCCCCAACACCAGGCACAGTGCCTAGAACATGGCAGCTGCTCAACTGGGATGAATCAATGACTATATGAACAAGCAAACTAACACCCAAGCCAGAAACAGAAGGAAAACTTACTTTCCAACTCCTAGAAGTTCATGTATCATGACAAAAGGCCAGAGTTTCACATGAGAAAACCAACAAGTTTCAGGTGAGGTCAACAGCTTGAGTCGCCAGGGCAAAGCAGGTTCCCATTCCTTCCCTCCAGCGAGCTCCCAACATTCCCAATGTAGCAAACCCACAGTCACTTCGCCCTGGCACTTGCCTTATGCCGACTGACCACATCCGTCTCCTTGTGACTCGTGCAGAACTGCACCAGCAGCCCCAGCATGCCGGCATAGCTCTGGTTGGGCTCTAGGCTGAGAATGGCTGACAAGTATTGTTCCACCAGCCCGGGGTTCTGAAGAGGAAAGTGCCAGGCAGGTGCATAAGATGGCAGTGGTGGAGTGGCACAGAAGAAGCAATGCCCACCAGCCCCTGCAGTCCTGTCACCTCTTTCCACAGCTTCGTGAGTTTCTTCACAGCACCATCCACGGCGTGCTTATGGGAGCCACCCAGCACCTCCAGCAAGAGCAAGCACTGCACCTCTACCTGCCAGAACCAAGAAAGACTCAGGTCAAGATGGGACATGAGACATAGGGTCCCATGGCCTTCAGAGCCTGCAAAGACCTCCATCAGCCCCTCCAAATTCTGGCTTCATCTCCACTCAGCTTCTCCCACTCAACTCTAGGCAGATCCTCTTCCCTTCACCCCGCATTTAGTTCTGTCCTTTAATGACACTGTTCACTGAAGTGTTCATTTAATAAATATTTGCTGGTCACTTATTATGAGTCAGACAATGAAGGCATAAGGGGAGTAAGACAGACATGGTCCTTGCTTTCATGTATCTTAGAATTCAGAGGGAAAAAAAGAAGTTCAACAAATAAATACACAAATGAATATACAATTTCAGTGAGGTTTAAGTGCCACGCAGGAAAAGAATAAGGATCCTGTTTCATTTACTTCCTATCTGCCTTGACTTGTCCTTTATTAATTCCACAAATACTTACTAACTTCTGACTACATGGCAGGCACTATGCTGAACACCATGGATACAGAAGCGTAGCTCAACATGGGGATTCGAACTACATAGAGCTCACATTGTCCAACCCAGATTGACACACATAATAGGTGCTCAACTAGAAGTATCTCAGAGGCAGCCAGGCACAATGGCTGATGCCTGCCATCTCAGTGCTTTCGGAGGCCAAGGCAGGTGGATCACCTGAGGTCAGGAGTTCGAGACCAGCCTGACCAACATGGTGAAACATTGTCTCTACTAAAAATACAAAATTAGCTGGGCGTGGTGGCGCATGCCTGTAATCCCAGCTACTAGGGAGGCTAAGGCAAGAGAATCGCTTGAACCCGGGAGGAGGTTGTGGTGAGCCGGGATTGTGCCATTGCACTCCAGCCTGGGCAAAAAGAGCAAAATTCCGTCTCAAAAAATAAAAAAAAAAAATCTCAGAGGCTTTATGTGCCACAAATGCCCAAGGTCACTAGAGAGCAGTGTAAATGGCCACCCTGAGAAAACAGATATGCTTGTGAAAGCAATGCTAATAAATTCCATTTGCTCTCAGTTTGCTTCCTAACCAAAAAAAATGAAAAACTTCCATTTGCATGTGTACAAAATGTCCTATGTACAAGTTAATTCATTTGCAGCACGTTAGTAACAATAAAAGACTATAAAAAACAGAGGACTCCCTATATATAGTGTGGTATAGAAAGGATTACGGGCTGGGTGCAGTGGGTCACACCTATAGATCCAGCACTTTGGAAGACCGAAGCAGGTGGTTCCATTGAGCCCAGGAGTTTGGGACAAACCTGGGCAACACGGGAACACCCCATCTCTACAAAAAAACCCAAAAATTAGCCAGGCATGTACTAGCATGCCTGCAGTCCCAGCTACTCAGGAGGCTGTGGTAGAAGAATCATTTGAGCTCAGGAGGTCAAGGCTGCAGTGAGCTGAGATCAATGCCACTGCGCTCCAGCCTGGATGACAGAGCAAGAGCTTGTCTCCAAAAAGAAAAACAAGTCTGCAGAATCATGGTATGTAAAAAAAAATTTTAATATGTTTTTTAAAAAGTAGGCTGGGCACAGTAGCTCATACCTGCAATCCCTGCACTTTAGGAGGCCGAGGCAGACAGATCACCTGAAGTCAGGAGTTTGAGACTAGCCTGGCCAACATGGTGAAACCCCATCTCTACTAAAAATAGCCGGGCATGGTGGCATGTGCATATAATCCCAGCTATTATACTTAGGAGGCTGAGGGATGAGAATTGCTGGAGCCCGGGAGGCAGAGGTTGCAATGAGGTGAGACAGCGCCACTGCAATCCAACCTGGGTGACAGTCAGACTCTGTCTCTCAAAAAAAAAATAAAATAAAAAACAAACAAACAAACAAAAAAACACCACTCAGTGGAGATAAGCCTTCGTACAAGGAGACTTTTGGTAACAATGACACCCACGCCCTTAAGGGGATCCAAGAGAGTCCCAGCTCACAACAATATATCACCATTGACCCTCAAGGTTTCAGAGGTTCTAATCCAACATCAATCGGTAATACTGATGGCCATTCCATGTTTGTCCCCAGAGGTGTGCTGGATAAGCTACCAGGGATGGATGGGTCCCTCTATCTAACTAGCAGGTTGCTTCATGGAGAAGTACTTGTGTTTCCTAAGGCCACTCATGTCTGACACCTACCTGCATAGGACTCTACAGTTTCCACAGCTCTCTCAACCCTCAACTAAACCTGTCATTATGGCAACTCTTTGAGGTGGACAGGCTGAGTAGTATTTTCTTTCCCACTTTGCAAATGAGGAAATGGGCTCAGAAGTAAGTGACTCAGCCAAGTCTCATGGACAAGAATCAGCTCCAAGGCCGGCCATGGTGACTCACGCCTGTAATCCCAGCACTTTGGGAGGCCAGGAGAGGGGGATCACCTGAGGTCAGGAGTTCCATACCAGCCTGGCCACCATGGTGAAACCCTGTCTCAACTAAAAATACGAAAAAATTAGCTGAGCGTGGTGGCACATACCTTTAATCCCAACCACTTGAGAGGCTGAAGCGGAAGAATCACTTGAACCTGGGCAGCAGAGGTTGCAGTGAGATAAGATTGCACCATTGCACTCCAGCCGCGGCAACAAGAGCAAAAATCCATCTCAAAAAAAAAAAGAATCAGATCCATACCAAGATCCTCAGACTCCTTTTCATTAAATCGTTAAACCACTGCTCAGCCGGGAGCAGTGGCTCACACCTGTAATCCCAGTACTTTGGGAGGCCAAGGTGGGCAGATAGTAAGGTCAGGAGCTCAAGACCAGCCTGGCCAACATGGTGAAACTCCATCTCTACTAAAAATACAAAAAATTAGCTGGGCATAGTGGCAGGTCCCTACAATCCCAGCCACTCGGGAGGAGAATTGCTTGAACCCAGGGAGAGGTTGCAGTGAGCCAAGACCGCACCACTGTACTCCAGCCTGGACAACAGAGTGAGACTCCGTCTCAAAAAAATAAAAATAAAAACATTCCTCATGACCTCCACTAAGCCTCTCCAGGCACATGTCTGCTCTACTCACCTCCCAACCTAGTAAGCAGACATGTGGAAAGGAAAGGACGGAATTTAAGAACCAAAACCAAGACAAGAAATCCATTCCAACCACCAGTTCAACACTGAAATCAAACACAGGTAATAGAATGATTAGCCAGAAAAAAGCGAGAGGATTTACACTATGATATTTTCTAGTTTCCTTAATTTTTGGCTATCTTCCCAACTCTGACCTGTCATGGCTTCCACACATGCCATGAAATCAGAGGTCTCATTTCTCTTGTTCATCACTGCATTTCCAGTGCCTAGCATCATGCCTGACAGAGAAGCTCCAAAATGTCTGATAAACCGAGAAATGTGATTACGCTGCACTCATGCCCATCCACCAAAGCCACGCGCCTTGGGACAACTCAGAGTGTCTGGTCACCCAGCACCTAGAAAAGCACTTGGCACCAAGAATGTGCTGAAACACGCTCTAACTCTGGCAGAAAGCGGATCTTTACTACTTCGGAGACCCAGGGAACCTACCAGTTTGTTCCAGATGTCTCCTTGTCGCTTGGGTTTCGACGGAAAGACAATGCGCACCAGAAGGCAGGTCCAGGTCAAGGCCAGCAAGGCGGCAGAGCCACTGCTCTTACTGCAGAGGAGAGCAGGGGGTGAGTTCAGAGCAGCAGCCTCCACCTTGAGGACTAACACTGTCCCAAAGGCCCTGCCTGGCAATGCAGGACTCTCCCTTGACCTCATGGAACAGAACTTGAAATCAGTTCCCCACAAACCATCTATTATAATTCAGGACAAGGAGTCTAGGCTTTAGTGGCCAAACTGCTATCTCTTGGCACTGACAACTATAAAAACAAACAGATGGCTTCCAGCATTAGGGGCCTGGTGGGCAACTGGTTCCCCTCAAAATGGCCTTGCCTGCCCTGTTTCCCAACGCTGATCCTCGGGAAAGTGGTTTTCTCCACTAAGCTTGCCATCCTGGTTCCTCCTTTGGGCGCACAGTCAGCTGCATCAGCTTTTCCTGAGCAGGAATCCACCAACTCCCAGGGAGCCACAACCTTTACCTCTTACCTGGGAACGCCTGCTTTGGAGCCAATACCGGAAGACTGCAGAGAGTGTAGAAGGTTCTTAGCAGTGGCTTCCGGCTGGGCCTCAGCCAACTGCTGGATGGCTGCCTGTAAGGCCCTGCGGGAGGCTGCATCTCTAAGGGGAGAGGCAAAGGGGAAAGGTGAACATGGGGGCCTCAGGCAGAGGCAGGGGCAAGGCTGCTCAGGCCATGTACTGGTCTTTCTCAGGAAAAACTGATCACACCACACTCCAGTGGATCACAGAGGAGGAATCAGGAAATAACTGGATAAACTCGCCTCCTCCTACAGTTCTAAAAGTATCTCATAAGGGCAAATATGCCACTGACTGTGTAAGGGCAGTCTCTACATTTATGGAGCACTTATAAGGTTCTCAAAGTAGGCCAGGCCATTTAACACACAAAACTAATGGCAGCATACACATGCTGACCGCTATGGCACAGCAGGCAACTGTTCCAGGCACCTACTAACCACCACCCATGAGATAGAGAATGGCATCATCTCCATCCTGCAGACCAGGAAACTGAGGCGCAGAGAGGTAAGTAACTTACCCAGGATCTAACAGCTAGGATATGATATAGCCCAGATTTAGCACCAGGCAGTCTGGCTCCAACCTGGGTTCTAACCACTACCCTAAATCACCTTACAAAGTGTTCCAGATATGGGACCTTTGGCTGGGACTCACCTGTATCGATGCAGAGTCAAGCAGAACAATTTGCAGAGCCCCTTCACTGCTCCCTCTGGCAGATCTGAAACCAAAGATTACACAGAAAGGAGTCAATAAAAATGACTTGGTAAGCAGCTGCAGTCAGGTGTTCTGCCAGACATGATCTCAGCCCACTGGACACTCCCCATATATTTAAGACTTTCCTCCCCAAGAGGAAAAAGCAACAACAAAAGAGGACTCTAGGAAAACGCCTGGTACAAAAAAGCTTTGGGTAGACATTTGCTAAAGGAAAGAAAATAAGAAAGTACAAGTGGCCTCGAAACCTCACATGCCATCAAGCAGAGGTTCAGGAGTGCTATAATGATTCTACTTCTTGATCTGGGTGCTGGTTATACTGGTGCTTAATTTTAATATGTGATGACTCAGTAAGCTGGTTCGATTAGGATGTGTATCTTTATTTTTTTATGTACATTCTATAAACAGTTTAAAAAACAGTATAACATTGGAGTACTATGAGCGACAAGAAGAGGGAAGAGCACCAATTGGGTGTTTCTGAAAGTCTGAAAGATACAGAAGCTTGGCCGAACAGATTAGCAGCCTCTGGAAAAATGGAAAGGGAGGGAGATACATGTGGAGTGCAGGGTTAAGAAGACATAATACCTACTCAGGACACATGAGGAAGAAAAGGGGAGGATTAATAACACCCCAGCTCTTAGTGCCAGACCCTGCTCTAAGTAATTCATACACATTAACTCACTTAATTCATAGAAAATGGACATTGTTATTAAGCCCATTTTTAAATGAAGAAAGCAAGCAACAGGAAACCAAGCCAGCCAGCCACAGTGAAATAGATACACCCTAACTCTGGGCAGAAAGAGTTCAACTCTTAGTTGAACAATAGTGCTCAATATGGCTGGGCGCAGTGGCTCACGCCTGTAATTCCAGCACTTTGGGAGCCAGAGGTGGGAGGATAACTTGAGGACAGCCTGGACAACATGGCAAAACCCCATCCCTACTAAAAATACAAAAACTACCTATGCACGGTGGCACACACATATAATCCCAGCTACTCAGGAAGCTAAGGTAGGAGAGTCGCTTGAACCCAGGAGGCGGAGGCTACGGTGAGCCGAGATTGCACCACTGCACTCCAGCCTGGGAGATGGAGCGAGACTCCATCTCAAAAAAAAAAAAAGAGTGCTCAATAATGTTGGAAAGCCAACCTGTGGCAAGTGCTGCATGCCACACTGAAGCATGCAAACAATAGGGAGAAGCTTCTGAGGAGGAGGAAATTTAACCTGTGCGATAAGACAGACTTATACTGGGTGTAGGAGGCACCCAGGGCAGGAGGCCCATGCATGGCTCACACCATTCCTCACATCTCAGGCAGCTGAATGATGGAAGAGAAATGAATAAGGTACAGGGACACCATTCCCCAAGAGCCCTGAACACTGCATTGGTCTATGTGATCCAGGGCTATTTCAGTAACTGGGGAAAAGAGTAACTGGGGCCAGAAACAGGTTGTGGCTAAGACAACGACAATAACCACAGCTAACATACACTGTGAACTTACCATAGTCAGACAATGTGTGACATTTACTCCGACCTATCAGAAAAGTATTACTGCTATCTCCATGTTCAAAGCAAAAGAAACAGGCTCAGAGAGGTGAAGTAACTTGAAGCAGGTCAAACAGCCTATAAGTGGCACAGCCCATCCGAGCCCTTCATCACTGACTGCTGCACTAGAGGCCTGTGACTGGAAAGATTGGTATCACATGGCTGCCTTTAATTTTTTTTTTTTTTAGACAGAATCTTGCTCTGTTGCCCAGGCTGGAGTGCAGTGGTACAATCTTGGCTCACTGCAATCTCCGTCTCCCAGGTTCAAGGGAGTCTCCTGCCTCAGCCTCCTGAGTAACTGGGACTACAGGTGCATGCCACCACGCCCAGCTAATTTTTGTATTTTTAGTAGAGATGGGAGTTTCACCATGTGGGCCAGGATGGTCTTGACGTCTTGACCTCGTGATTCGGGATTACAGGCATGAGCCACCGTGCCTGGCCACATGGCTGCCTTTCTAACTAGAGCTCTGCTGGGAAAGTGACCAGAAAAACCTTTGAGGATTCCATAAAACTCATACACTAAAGCATTACACACAAGATCATTACACACAAGAGAATCTCTTAGAAGCTCACAAACAGCAACTTTACAAGCTTGGGTATCTTACTGGGCATAAGTAGGTCAGAAGCAACAAATGAGAAGTTGGGTGACATGGTAGGAATAAAAAGTAAAAGTGGACAGAAAGGGAGACCCAATCTATATGGCTATGGTTTTCTTTTTATTTATTTATTCATTGTTTTGAGACTCATTCTTGTCGTCCAGGCTAGAGTGCAATGGCGTGATCTTGGCTCACTGCAGCCTCCACCTACGGGGTTCAAATAATTCTCCTGCCTCAGCCTCCCAAAGTAGCTGGGATTACAGGCACCTGCCAACACACTCAGCTAATTTTTTTCTATTTTCAGCTGAGACAGGGTTTCACCATGTTGGCCAGGCTGGTCTTAAACTCCTGACCTCAGGTGATCCATCCCCCTCAGCCTCCCAAAGTGCTGGGATTACAGGTATGAGCCACTGTGCCTGGCCATGGCCATGGTTTTCAAATTTTAGTAAACATAGGAATCACCTAAAGGGCTTGTTAAAACACAAATGGTGGGTTCTATCCCCAGGATTATTTTTTTTGACACAGGGTCTTGCTCTGTCACTCATCACTGCAGCCTCAACCTCCCAGGCTCAAGCGATCCTCCCACCTCTCAACCTCCCAAGTAGCTGAGACTACAGCACCTCCAGGATTTCTGATTTGAGTTGACCCAGTGGAGCTGGGAATTTTTATCTCTAACAGGTTCGGAGGTGATGCTAATGCTGCCTGTCCAGGAACCATACTTTGAGAGCCAATACTATACAGTAAAAACAAACATACCAAAAGAAATGAAAAAAATAACTAGGATTTATTGAGTGAAGGCAAAATGGTCTTAACTTAATAAGTCCTAGAGCTATCCCTTGCTTATGGTGCAGATCAGAATAATCAGATATGTGCAGCATTCCCCAAAATGTGTTTCCCAGGCCCTGAACAGATTTTCAACAAAAAAAAGGTTCAAAGAAAACAGTGGATTCATGGAAGCCTTATAAAGTGAAAATACCTTGTTGTGAATATTCCAAGAGGGCATTAAAAAACATGACCTTCCACTGGCTCATGCTTGTAATTCCAACACTTTGGGAGGCCGAGGTGGGCGGATCACGAGGTCAGGAGATCAAGACCATCTGGCCAACATGATAATCCTGTCTTTGGGCCAGGCGCCAGTTGCTCACACCTATAATCCTAGCACTTTGGGAGGCCGAGGTGGGTGGATCACCTGAGGTCAGGAGTTCAAGACCAGCCTGACCATCATGGTGAAACCCCATCTTATTTAAAAAAAAAAAAAGAAAGAAAAGAAAAATAATAAATAAATAAATAATAAAAATAAAAACCCTGTCTCTACTGAAAATACAAAAATTGCTGGGTGTGGTGACAGGCGCCTGTAATCCCAGCTACTCAGGAGCCTGAGGCAGGAAAACTGCTTGAACCTGGGAGGCAGAGATTACAGTGAGCCGAGATCAATCATGCCACTGCATTCCAACCTGGGTGACAGAGACTCCAAAAAAGAACCTTTCTCAACTTATTTGATCATGGAATCCTTTATTGAACACAGACTGGGAAAAATGATATCCCAAGTCATAAAGAAAATGTTTTTGTACTCAGTATACTACTTGAGAAAGGTTTTTGCTATCTTTTTAAAATATTTCCAATCAAAATGGTTACAAGAATAAACAGCCTTCACACCTGAATGGATAAACTCTCCATTAACCCAAACGTTTTAACTGTTTCAATTCACATGATAGCAAGGAAATAAAGGCCATGGTTCTAACGAAACACAATTTCAGCTGGGCCCAGTGGCTCATGCCTGTAATCTCAGCATTTTGAGAGGCCAAAGCAGGCAGATCACTTGAGGTCAGGAATTCAAGACCAGCCTGGCCAACATGGTGAAACCCCATCTCTACTTAAAATATGAAAATTTGGGTGTGGTGGCGCACACCTGTAGTCCCAGCTATTCTCGAGGCTGAGGCATGAGAATTGCCTGAACCAGTGAGGCAGAGGTTGTAGTGAGACGAGATTGTGCCACTGCACTCCAGCCTGGGGGACAGCGTGAGAATCTGTCTCAAAAAGAAGAAAAAAAAAAAACCACAATTTATTTTTGAAATGGAACATTGTCCAGGGTATATGGATGAAAAATAAATACCTTTTCCAGCCACACACTTCCCCAGTTCACTGAGGATTTCTCTCCGTTCCTTTACACTGGCTGTTGTCACCTTCCCTGCAAAACGCTTTAGTGTCTCGGAAACCTGTGAAGGCCAAGCAACAGAGAAAATTTCACCAGACTATAAAACAATGAGTGTCGGTGTGTTGAGGGGTGGGTGTAGAATTCAGGGATCTCTCTAACCTGGGGTTTCTCAACCTCCCCACTCTCGACATTTTGGGCCAGGTAATTCTTGGTTGTGGGGGCTGTGTTTTTAGCAGCATTCCAGATGTCAATAGCAGCCCATCTCCCCCTTCTGCCCCAGTTGTAACATTGTCAAATGTCTCCTGGGAGGCAAAATCACTCTCACTTGAGATGTACTGCTTTAATTCAACTAGTCAACAAGTCAATATACGTTACTTAAACTTGGGCAATAAGTGGAAAGGCAAAGACCTCTCAACAGAAAATATCCCTTCAGAACTACCCAAAATCTAGCAAAGGCCTACTTTGTGCCAAGCATGTTCCCTTTACATTATCTCACTTTAACCTCCCCATAAGGGAAATGTCAGCATCCTGGCAACTCACTGGCAGAGCAAAAGCACACTGGCTAAAAGATGAAAGGTTAGGAGACTGGATCCCAGCTCTGCTTTTTATTAGCTGTGGAAACTTAGCCAAATAATATCACTCTCCCAATCTTCAGTTTTCTCATCTGTATGATACAGGCAATAGCAGCTACCTCATATGACTGTGATGGAGATTAAGTGAGATTGTGTATATAGGGCGTCTACTCTCAACTCAAGCATAAAGTTGGCTACTACTACCAATAAGCCTGCAAGGGAGGCATCAGTATCCCCATTTTATAGCTGAAGAAGAAACCATCTCCAAGAGAGGAAGTCACTGCTCAGAATGGAGTTGAGAGCCACAGCACCTGCATTTTTGAAACTAACCTCGAAACCAAACAGACTGATGCTAACAAATCCTTAGCTTTCAACACCCATCCAAGTTACCATGGTTGCAGTCCACTGCATAGGGACATAAGCATAAGATCCAGTGAGTGGGACAGTTTGCAAACATCCCTAAAAATCTGCTTCTGAGCAATATTCTACAAGCTACCAAGTGGGCAGGTTGTAGATTCACAACTGGTAGAGCAGGGCATGATAAGACCCATGTAACAGCACAGTGGGGTCATCATCTTTTTCTTTTTTGAGATGGAGTCTTGCTCTGTCACCCAGGCTGGAGTGCAGTGGCGCAATATGGGTGCACTGCAACCTCCGCCTCCCAGGTTCAAGCAATTATCTGCCTCAGTCTCTTGAGTAGCTGGGATTACAGGCACCCCCCCACCACGCCCAGCTAGTTTTTGTATTTTTAGTAGAGATGGGGTTTCACCATCTTGGCCAGATTGGTCTTGAACTCCTGACCTCGTGATCCACCCGCCTCAGCCTCCCAAAGTGCTGGGGTTACAGGCGTGAGCCACTGCGCCTGGCCCATCTTTTTCTTTTGAGGGTATTTCACTGGCAGGCCTTTTTTTTTTTTTTTTTTTGAGACGGAGTTTCACTCTTATTGCCCAGACTGAAGTGCAATGGCGGGGCCTCAGCTCACTGCAACCTCCACCTCCCAGGTTCAAGCAATTTTCCTGCCTCAGCCTCCCAGTTACTTGAGATTACAGGCATGCACCACCATGCCCAGCTAATTTTTTGTATTTTTAGTAGAGATGGGGTTTCTCCATGTTGGTCAGACTGGTCTCGAACTCCCAACCTCAGGTGATTTTGCCCACCTCAGCATCCCAATGTGCTGGGATTATAGGTGTGAGTCACCACGCCCGGCTGGCCGGCCTTATTAGTAGCATAAGAGTCAAGAGTACACACAGAAAGAAAATAATACTGAGTTTTTCATGCTTAAATCCCTGCCATAATTCCATTGGCAATGAATAAAAGAAACTGACGTCCAAAACTCTGACTTCTACATAAATGATGTATCATTTTAACTTTAAAATGTCTTTTGTTTTTATAGTCATAGATGCACACAGAGTCAAAACCAAACAGTTCTGAGAAGTCTGCCATAAAAACCAGTCCCTTGCCCTCCCTCTCCATGGGGAACCCTTAGGTTGATTTGGTGGATATTTGAGTAGTTACCCCCATATAGCTAAGTATCTCTAAATATGGAGGTAACTTGCGTGTTTCTTGATTTTTCAGTTTTGCTACCTTTCTACCACAGCTCCCTTTCCTGCTCTGACCCTACCCCACACCCTCCCCATTTCCCCAGTGGAAGTCCCCAGTTTCATAATATAGGCTAGGTCAGTAATCAGTGCTTACACCATATGTAAGTGACATTCAACATCCTTTTAATAAACTGTTTCTTATTCTTCCCAGCATTTTTATGCCCCTGGTGTTAATGATTACCCTTTCCCACCTCACTTCAGTTTGACTCGTTCTATCTGTTCTTATAAATAAGTAAACCCCAAACTTTTTGCCATTTGTCTAAATCTCAGTACATTTAGGCAGATCAGGTATTCCATCAAATTCCACCTTCCTAAGGAAATCTCTCCCAGAGTTTTCTGACCTGCCCCATTTAGGCATGTGATCCTCTACAGCTAGGGCACAGTTTATTACCCTGAACATGAACTTTCTTGTGTTTGGGTGAACACATCCTCCATTCTGTAAATTCCTTGCAAGTATGAAAATGTTCTGACCAAATACAGAATTCTAGGTTGAAATCATTTTCCTTTAGAATACTGAAGACAAGGCCAGGCGCAGTGGCTCACACCTGTAATCCCAACACTTTGGGAAGCTGAGGCAGGCAGATTGCTTGAGGTCAGGAGCTCAAGACCAGCCTGCCCAACCTGGTGAAACTCTGTCTCTACCAAAAATACAAAAATTAGCCAGGCATGGTGGCGTATGCCTGTAATCCCAGCTACTCGGGAGGCTGAGGTAGGAGAATCTCTTGAACCTGGGAGGTGGAGGTTGCAGTGAGCCAAGATCATGCCACTGCACTCCAGTCTGGTGACAGAGCGAGACTCTATCTCAAAAAATATAAAATAAAAAATCAGTTGTTCACTTGCACTAGCCACATTTCAGTGCAGTTAGTCACATATAGCTAGTGGCTACTGTATTGGGTGGTGCAGGAAAATATTTCCATCATCACAGAAAGTTCTATTGGACAGTACTACTCTAGAGAGACATCTGTGAACTTTAAAGCTGTCTACATTCTGAAATCACCAATAAATGACTTCTCTGAAGGATCTTAGTGTTCTAAGTTTTGTTCTGACAAGGTCTTAAGTGGGTAACATTCATTTTCTGATTAAGAAAAAGAAGGGTTGAGACGAGACCAGAGGCCGAACTTGGGTTCTGACAAGATGGCCGGGCTGCCCTGCAGGATCATCAAGGAAACCCAGCGTTTGCTGGCGGAACCAGTTCCTGGCATCAAAGCAGAACCAGATGAGAACAACGCCCGTTATTTTCATGTGGTCATTGCTGGCCCTCAGGATTCCCCCTTTGAGGGAGGGACTTTTAAACTTGAACTATTCCTTCCAGAAGAATACCCAATGGCAGCCCCTAAAGTACGTTTCATGACCAAAATTTATCATCCTAATGTAGACAAGTTGGGAAGAATATGTTTAGATATTTTGAAGATAAGTGGTCCCCAGCACTGCAGATCCGCACAGTTTTGCTATCGATCCAGGCCTTGTTAAGTGCTCCTAATCCAGATGATCCATCAGCAAATGATGTACTGGAGCAGTGGAAGACCAGCGAAGCCCAAGCCACAGAAACAGCTAGAGCATGGACTAGGCTATATGCCATGAATAACATTTAAATTGATCCGATCATCAAGTGTGCATCACCTCTCCTGTTCTGCCAAGACTTCTTCCTTTTTGTTTGCATTTAATAGACACAGTCTTAGAAACATTACAGAATAAAAAAGCCCAGACATCTTCAGTCCTTTGGTGATTAAATGCACATTAGCAAATCTATGTCTTGTCCTGATTCACTGTCCTAAAGCATGAGCAGAGGCTAGAAGTATCATCTGGATTGTTGTGAAAGGTTTAAAAGCAGCGGCCCCTTCCTGCTTTTACTCATTTTCCCCATCCTGGTTTAAGTATAAAGCACTGTGAATGAAGGTAGTTGTCAGGTTAGCTGCAGGGGTGTGGGTGTTTTTCATTTTTTTGAGGGGAGAGGTAGTTTTATTTTAATTATATGGGCTCCTTTCCCCCTTTTATGGTGATCTAATTGCATTGGTTAAAAGCAGCTAACCAGTTATTTAGAATATGCTTTCTATCCAAGTCTAACTTTATTTAGACGCTGTAGATGGACAAGCTTGATTGTTTGAAATAAAATGGGAACATTAAACAAACATCACAGCCCTCACTAATAACAGTGTGACTTTGCTGTCAAGTGTAGATTCCCCCCTTCAAAAAAAGCTTGTGACCATTTTGTATGGCTTGTCTGGAAACTTCTGTAAATCTTATGTTTTAGTAAAATATTTTTTGTTATTCAAAAAAAAAAAAGAAAAGAAAAGAAGAGTCTTAAACCTGAAAAGCTCTTTAATCTTTGTGAGAGAAGCTATGGCTAGGAATTTAATGTGTCTTTCCACACATTATCCTGTGGAAAGATAAGTTTGTGGGAATTCTAGATGGAGGACAGATTGTATACATGTATCTGTTTTTGCTATCTCTTCACTAAAACTAATAGTGTTTAAAAAATCTTAGGCTGGGCGTGGTGGCTCACGCCTGTAATCCCAGCACTTTGGGGGGCTGAGGCGGAAGGATCACCTGAGGTCAGGAGTTCAAGATGAGCCTAATCAACATGGAGAAACACCATCTCTACTAAAAATATAAAAATTATAAAATACAGAAATATTCACCTGCACCACCCAATACAGTAGCCACTGGCTGTATGTGTCTAACTGTGCACTGATATGTGGCTAGGACAAGTGAATAACAGATTTTTTTTTTTTGAGACAGTCCCACTCTTGTCACCCAGGCTGGAGCACAGTGGCGCAATCTCGGCTCACTGCAACCTCTGCCTCCTGGGTTCAAGTGATTCTCATGCCTCAGTCTCCTGAGTAGCTGGAATTACAGACATGCGCCACAACGCCTGGCTAATTTTTGTATTTTTAGTAGAGAGAGGGTTTTGCCATGTTGGTCAGGCTGGTGTCAAATTTCTGACCTCAAGCAATCCATCTGCCTTGGCCTCCCAAAGTGCTGGGATTATGAGCCACTGTGCCCAGCCAAAAACTGAATTTTTAAATTTCATTTAACTAACTTAAGTAGCCATGTGGCTGCCATACTGGACAGTGCAGCTTTAGAGAGGATTCTTCCCTCAAGTAAGTAGCAATGTTAAACATTCAGCATGTATTTCCCTAACCCCCTCATACTAAGCTTTTCTTTCTAGGATTCAGTACAACCTAACTTAAACAAATTATCAGCCCCTTGCAAAGGAGAGTATCAGTAAAGGTCTTTTTGAATGCTCAAGTTAAGTGGTCACTTTCTGGGCCTACACATAAAAATCAATCCCATCCCCCTGGAGACCCCAAATGAGCCCAGCTGTCCTTTAGACACCTATTTCCCCCTGCCCCATAACAGTGTCTTTTCACTTTAAAACATAACCACAAATGACGCTTGGGTAGAGAAAAAGGTTTTCCCAAGTCTTTCCTCAACTACAAGGTACCCACAGGTAATAACACTCAAGGGTGACAAGACTCTTCCTGGGCAGGACGGTTCTTTTCACTAACCCTGGATCTGATAAGAACCAACATGTATCAAGCCCTATTTTATCTCACTGAACCTTCACAATAACCTTTTAAGACAGGTATTATTTTAACCTCGTTTTATAGATGAAAAGGCAGACGTGGCGGGGTTAAGTCACTTATTTGGCATGTCACAGAAATCGACAAGCAGAAACTCAAGCCCAGATCTGTATGCATCCAAAGACTACACTCAAAGTCCCTGCTCATAGTAGGTGCTCAAAGATCATTTGCTGAATACAAAGTTTAAGGAAGACTTGGTGTTGGCCCAGGGCTCAGGGCTGGAGGGCTTTGCAAAAAAGAAGTAAAGACTCAGGGAAGTGAACTTTTGCAATTCCCGGATCAGGCGAAAGCCCCGCCGAGCTCCAGCTGCCGAAGTCAAGGCGGGAGCCCCCGACTCGTCGAGCCCGCGGTCTGCCTGCGCCGCCCGGGCCAGGCCAAGCCCGCAGCTGTGAGAGGCCGGCCTGAGACGGCCCCCGGACTACGCCCTCCATAGCCACCACCCCCAGCGCCCCAAGCCGAGGAGTGAGGGAGGCCCCGCTCGACAGACACCATCCGCACCCAGTCGCTCGCCGCGTTGGCCCCTCAGCCACCCGCCTCACCTGCGTGTCCGCCGCCATCCTGCCGGCGCTGACTCCGGAACCGCTTCCGGAGCGCTTCCGGGTCACAGCGGGGGGCCCACGCGGCAGGGCGAGACCGCGAGCCTGCCGGGGCAGGGCCCGGGGCTTGGCGCCCCCGGGCGGGACGGCGGCCGCTGCAGCCGGGGCAACCGGATCGCCGGCTTGAAGTTGGCCCGCCCCAGAGCCACTAACGCCCCCCCGCCCAGGCCCCGCTCTTCAGCTCCGGGCGCCTCAGGGGAGACTAGAGCTTGTAAAGTGGTGAGCCCGCCTTGCAGGCCCTGACCCACTTCCAGCTCGCAGGGTCAGCCCCCACGTGGGCTTTTCCTGAATGATGACTACGTTATTTAGAAAAACAATTAAGTGTTGCTTCCTAGATAGCAGAAACTAAAAACTAGTTAAAAGAGTCAGCGAACTAGTCTTTTGTCGTTAGTTTGTAATTCAGCTGGCGGATGACTGGTACATGGTTAGCAAACGTGGGTAGATACGGAGGTCAGGGAAGGTTCAGGAACGGAAGGAGGCGCCTGCCCTGGGGAAATGCTGGATGCCCCAGGCTGGGAGTTTTGAAGGCCACAAGGCAGGAGGCTACGTGCAGATGTGGCTGCAATTTAGAGAATAGGGTCTCCACAGCTTAGTTGTCGGCCTTGTTAGCAGTGGCTTTCTACCGTTTGACACAGACCTAGTTAGAATTGATACGTCGTGTTCCGAGGGACAGATCTTTAAGTCAAATACAGGAATCACCACAAAACACCTATTCTCAGCAGATGTTGCTGTCTCTTTAAATATTGGGGCCAAACGTAGTGGCTCACGCCTGTAATCCCAACACTTTGGGAGGCTGAGGTGGGTGGATCAACCTGATGTCAGGATTTCCAGGCTGGCCAACATGACAAAACCCCGTCTCTACTAAAAATACCAAAAAAATTAGCTGGGTGTAGTGGTGGGCACCTAATTCCAGCTACTTAAGAAGCTAACGCAGGAGAATCACCCAATAGGTGGAGGTTGCAGTGAGCCATTGTGAGATCAAGCCACTGCACCCCAGCTTTCAAACTGTCTCAAAAACATAAACTGGTCACCATCTACTGAGTTGCAGCACCACCCAGTTTGGAACTTTGCTCTATGGGACTGGCCCCCGGTGCCTATCTCAACTGACACCAAACTTTAACTTACAGGGACACAGGCCAGTGGCTGAGTGGCCACAGAAACAATAATTCCAGTATAATACATTTAAAACAAAGTAAAACGGACAACTGTGTCTAGATATCTGACCAGTAGCTTCATTCAGATACAAAGCTCTCTGGCTTTACCATTTTTTAGTTTCTAGCATATGGCATTATAAGTTAAAAGTTAGCTGGGTGTGGTGGTGTGTGCCTGTAGTTCCCAGCTACTTGGAAGGCTGAGGTGGGAGGATCCCTTGAGCCCAGGAGTTGGAGGGTGCAATGAGTTATGATTATATCACTGCACTCCAGCCTGGGCATCAGCTAGACCCTGTAAAAAAAAATTACAAACTGAAGACTCCAGAGACTTTTTAAAGAAAACTTTATTTCCTTGTTTTGCAAATAAAGCTAGCTAAGCTGGTTGCTTTCTGGTGATTAGTCAAAGAGACCAAATCCCATATCCTCGTCCGACTCCTCCGACTCTTCCTTGGCTTCAACTTTAGCTGGAGCTGCAGCAGCAGCAGGAGCAGCCGTAGTGGCAGCAGCCACAGGGGCAGCTGCCGCAAAGGCAGATGGATCAGCCAGGAAGGCCTTGACCTGAAGGAGAAGTAGTCAACATGGTCATCTACCCACCTCTACTACCCACCACCCTCCTCTACTACCCACCACCCTCCTGCCTTGGTAGAGTTTAAGGACGAACAATATCCTTTTCATTGTGAAGCCTTTCCTGTCAGAAGTGGCCCAAGCAGGAAAACTTGGGTATGGCCTAGTGAGGGGGTTCCTAAGGCCCAGCTCTTGCCCGTTAACCCCTGGTTTGGGTCTCTCTTCATTTATGAAGTGAGAAACTCCTTCCCTGCCCCTCAGCCTCTCAAATATCTTCTCACAAAATGTATCTGCTATCTAAAATACAACTATAAAAGCCTTAAGTCAGAAGGCCGCCATTTGTCACCCTGCTAATTTGTCAGTCAGGCCACGTGTGGTCCTGGTGGGATCTTTTTACCTTTTCAGCAAGTGGGAAGGTGTAATCAGTCTCCACAGACAAGGCCAGGACTCGTTTGTACCCGTTGATGATCGAATGGGGTACTGATGCAACAGTTGGGTAGCCAATCTGCAGACAGACGCTGGCAACATTGCGGACGCCCTGTGGGAGGCAAGGTTTTGTTTCAGGTGAGACTCCCTACAGGAAAGGAAGTCAAAGTAAAGCTGAATAAAGAGAACCCTTGGCAGACAAGAATTGCCAGGTTAGCAGCTCAGTCTCAAGAGATGCCATTTCATCTCATACCAAATGCTCCTGGCTGAGCAATTCAGACCCATCAAATCAATTTTGCCATTATCCAAACCTGGGTGGTGTTCTGTGTATGTTATCAATGACATTTACTTCCAAAGCCATTACTATCTTGTGAAAAGCATAAGCGACTAACATAGCCATTGAGTTCCGGGACGAAAAATGTTGAACTATTTCCAGATGTGAATTTCATTCACTAGTCAAACTTTGAACAAGTGAATGAAGCTACCTAAGAGTAGGTAATAATGTCTAATTATATATTAATTTCAATTTTTCATTTGCCCAAGAAAAGACATTTTCTATTACTATTATTCATCAATTATAAGGCTTTTTTTTTTTTTTTGAGAGTCTCACTCTTGTCACCCAGGCTGAAGAGCAGAGGTACCATGTCGACTCACTGCAACTTCAGTCTCTTAAAGGGCATTTTGATGGCAAAATTTGACAGTCTCATTGCAGACCCTAGAACAGCCCCTCCTATGTGCCCAGCACTGTTCTAAGACTTTATGTCCACTAATTCATTAAATCCCTCAACAATCTTATGTTGTTCCTGACATTTTACAGATGAGGCAGGCAGACAGATTAGAAAACAGTCCTCCGTTACACAGGACTCAGTGCGACACTTGTCATGCTCTTAACTATCAGTGTAAGAGGGGGCCAGGCTGGAGAGCATGTACCTCCAGGAAGCGAGAGTGCAGAGTTTCCTCTGTGATGTCAAGCACTTCAGGGTTGTAGATGCTGCCATTGTCGAACACCTGCTGGATGACCAGCCCAAAGGAGAAGGGAGAGATGTTGAGCATGTTCAGCAGTGTGGCTTCGCTGGCTCCCACTTTGTCTCCAGTCTTGATCAGCTGCACATCACTCTGAACAAGAAGGTGGGCAGGCAGTTAACACCTGGACATCCAGCAGACCCACGGCCACTAAAAGAAGCCCCCAATTTGGCTGACTAGCACAGGCAAACCAGGTCCACTCACCAGGATTTCAATGGTGCCCCTGGAGATTTTGGTGGTGATACCTAGAGCCTGGAAAAAGGAGGTCTTCTCGGGCCCCAGACCGGTGTTCTGGGCTGGCACGGTGACTTCACATGGGGCAATGGCACCAGCACGGGCAGCAGCTGGGACCTGAACAAAGACAACAAACAGTGAGAAAAGGCTCTCCACCGAGAATCATCCGTTTTGCTTTAACGAGCAAGGATAAAAGTCTCTTTAGCCAGCCCATTTGTCCCCTTACCTTATTGGCCAGCAGCATGTCCCTGATCTCAGTGAGGTCCTCCTTGGTGAACACAAAGCCCACATTCCCCCGGATATGAGGCAGCAGTCTGCAAAGAGAAGTTTACCGGAGACAATCACCTTTCAGCACCATTCTCCAGGAAGAGGGAGACTCGCACCGGAGAGGGAGGACAAAGCTGCCCCGGGAACTGACTGACTTCTCCAGAGCCGGATTGTTTTCCAGGTGCCCTCGGATGGCCTTGCGCATCATGGTGTTCTTGCCCATCAGCACTACGGCCTTCCCGCGGAGGGACATGCGGATCTGCTGCATCTGCTTGGAGCCCACGTTGTCTGCTCCCACGATGAAGCATTTCGGATAATCATCCAATAGTTGCTACAAAAAACAAGCCAGAGAAAAGCCAAGTTTAACAGGAAGAAAGAGGGTAAAAAATGCCAAGAGAAACTGAAAAATGCCACAATTTGTTTCCATCTCACTCCCTTTCTGATATGCTTTTGAAGCCAAAGGGAGATTGGGACCATTCTTCCCACTAGGAGCTACGTTGTAACACTGCCGAACTGGATGACTGGATTGCTGGGTAGGAATGCGGAAAATAAAATTAGGTCTCTACATTCAATCAAGGAGTTTCTCCTTTAATTTCTTAGTTTTTAACTTCTCCCAATTATGAGGCATGTTTCTGATTCACTAAAATGGTTATAAGAGGATAAAAAAGGACTGTTCCAAATAAGCTGGTCGAGAGGATGGCTAGATTCACAGCTTTCGAAACACAACACTAAGCAAATATGCAACATATTACTTGCAAAAAAAATCTGGGCGTGGTTATCTGGATTTTTGTATAGTTCTTTTGGGTTTTGTGTCTGAAAACCTTCGAAGTGTCGGAAAATGTAATACAAGCTATGCTCTACAATGCTGCCTAATTGCTTAAGTGCAGTATGGTCAGTGTTTCTGGGCAAGGGGGAACCCACCTAAAAGGCCATCCAAAAGAAGTCATTGGACACTTCAGTTTCCTGAACGACAAGTCGTAAATATGCAACAACTCGCTTCCTTACACTGAGTCATTCCTGACCTCAGACCTTCTATCTGAGTAAAAGTATAAGGTGCTGCCAGGCGCAGTGGTTCACACCTGTAACCCAAGCACTTTGCGAGACTGAGGCGAGTAGATCACGAGGTGAAGAGATCGAGACCATCCTGGCCAACACGATAAAATCCCTTCTGTACTAAAAATACAAAAATTAGCTGGGTGTGGTGGCAGGCGCCTGTAGTCCCAGCTACTCAGGAAGCTGAGGCAAGAGAATCGCTTGAACCCGGGAGGCGGAGGTTACAGTGAGCCGAGATCGTGCCACTGCACTCCAGCCTGGCGAAAGAGAGAGACTCCGTCACAAACAAATAAAAAAGCGTAATGTGCACTCTTTTGGAAGCCGGACAGACCTGGATATGAATGCTGTCATCTTAGCCACTTAACTTGCCTGAGCCTGTTTATCTGCAACGGAAGAGACCTATCTCAGGGAATTGTTAATTAAACAGGATTTTCCTAAAAATGGCCCAATTCAGGAGCTGGAACTTAGGAGACCTTCAGCACATAGCAGCCGACTGTCCCTATTTGAGCTGGGGCAACATGAAAGGCAGCGGCGACCCACCCCGCACTTACGATGATCTTAAGGAAGTAGTTGGACTTCCAGGTCGCCCTGTCTTCCCTGGGCATCACGGCGGTGCGTCAGGGATTGCCACGCAGGGTTTAAAGACGATGTCACTGAGGAGAGATAGGGAACTCAGGCCTGGTCACCCCGGCACCCATCCCCCGGTCCCAGGCCTATGCGGAGCAGGACACACACAAGCGCCCAGAGGCCCGGACTAGGGCAGCCGCTGCCACCTCGAGGCGTGCGAGCCGCCACCGAGGCCCCGGGGGAACAGTACAGGACTCTACGTTCCCAAAAGGCCCCTAAAGATCCCGCCATGCTTCCCGCCGCCGGCGTCCGGCGCCGATCCGCATAGCGCACTAACCTTCCACGAGGACGCCTGGCGAGAAAAGGGCCACACGCCAGAGCCTTCATTTTATATGCGAACAAATTAGCCAATCAGAAACTGCGGATAAGCGCCCCATTCCCCCTCCCCCTATTGGCTGGCGACATCGTTCGTCCGACAAAGCCGAACGAATACAGGCAGCCATTGGATAATATCGCTGCCACTTCAGTCAACGGGAAGCCGCCTTTAAGTAGGGTCGTGAAGGAAGGAGCTGCCTGGCGTTGGAGGCGCTTGCTCTGGGCTGCTGCCACCTGCTGGGCTGGAGCTGCCTTCTCGTAGGCGTTAGAGTAAGCGAATTCGGAGTTCCCTCTGCCTGGCCAGCTCAGCAAACTAAACAGCACGACATGGGGCTGAGACATAATTGTAATGCTTAGAAGCAGAATGGTCTCTTGACTTCTCTAGTTTGTTTTTCCTCCTATCAAAACAGAGGGATACTTTCACAACCTGGCCGGGCGCCGTGGCTCATGCCTGTGCTCTCAGCATTTTGGGAGGCCGAGGCCGGTGGATCCCCTGACGGGGTCATGCGTTCAGAACCAGCCTGGCCAACATGGCGAAACCCCGTCTCTCCTAAAAGTACAAAAATTAGCCGGGTGTGGTGGCGCATGCCTGTAATCCCAGCTACTCGGGAAGCTGAGACAGGAGAATCGCTTGAACTCGCGATACGGAAGTTGGCAGTGAGCCGAGATCGCGCCATTGCACTCCAGCCTAGGCGACAGAGACTCTGTCTCAAAACAAAACAAAACAAAAAAACCCTTAAGTCAGCTCATCTCCTTATCTTCTCAAAACTTTCCGTTTCCTACAGAGTAAAACCTAAAATCTAACCTACCTACAAGGTCCTGCCTATCTGCCCGTCATGCCCTCTGTAATCATCTCAGATGTTTTCCCCTGACTTATTTGCTTTCCAGATGACGCTCCTCTGCTTTTCTAGAGCAGGTTCACTTGAGGGCTTTTGCATTGGCCATTTCCTCTTCCTAAAAAACTAGCCAACAAACATCCACAGAGTAATTTACCTCCATCAAATCTTTTTTTGTTTTTTTGTTTTTGAGAAGGAGTCTATGTTTCCCAGGCAGAGTGCAGTGGAGCAATCTCAGCTCATTGCAGCCTTGACCTCCCAGCTGAAGCGATCCTCCCAAGTAGCTGGGACTACAGGTGCATACCACCACGCCTGGCTAATTTTTTGTATAGATGGGGTTTCGCCATGTTGCCCAGGTTGGTGTCAAACTCCTGAACTCAAGTGATCCTCCCACCCTGGCCTCCTAAATTGCTGGGATTACAGAAATGAGCCACCTTGCCCAACGCTGAGATCTCTTTTTGATGGCCATGTATTACTGCACACTTAGCATCGTCCTAAGTACTCTGTCCACATTACCGAAGCTAATCCTTGCAACAATCCTCTGAGGAGATACAGTCCTGTGTTAGTACTCCCCTTTTATCGATGAGAATACTCACAGGAAGGTTAAATAATTTGCCCAAGTCTCTCAGCCAGTAAGTGATGGCTTCAGAACTGAAATCTAGGAGGAAGTTCAAAGCCCCTGGGGCTCACTGTGCTCTACAGTCCCTTCCAAACCAAGTCTGCCTCCCTCTGAACGTACTTTTCCAAGTATATACATATGCACAAGATACATTTCCAAGGACCTCTTAGCTCTGATGATATAAATATCATCTCTAATTGTAGTACATCAATATAATGGAATACCATGAAGCCGTTAGAAAATGGTGCAGATCTATATTTATTGACATGGGAAAATATCCACAAAGCAAAGTGAAAAGCAAATTACAATGAAATATAGCATATCCCTTTCTAGAAGTAAGATAAATCCAACATGGGCTAGAAGAATAAACCAGGTTACTCTGTTGAACTCCTGGGCTCAAGTGATTCTTCCACCTTGGCTTCCCAAAATGCTAGGATTATAGGCATGAGCCACAGAGCCCGGTCCTGTCAGTCTCTTTGGGTGAGGGTTGCAGGTGATTTTCACTTCTGAGCTCACTATAGCATGGGAAGGGTTTAGACTAGATTCAACATGCTGCTTTTGGAGAACCATTCCAAACAACAGGGAATCTGTGAAGACACAGCTCGAGGTGAAACAAAGCTGGCCAGGAAGCTCTAGGGCAGGCTTGTCCAATCCATGGCCCGTGGGTTGCATGCAGCTCAGGACAGCTTTGAATGTGGCCTAAAGCCGATTTGTAAATTTTCTTTAAACATTATGAGATTTGTGATTTTTTTTTTTTTTTAGCTCATCAGTTATCATTAGTGTTAGTATATTTTATGTGTGTCTCAAGACAATTCTTTTTCCAAGGTGGCCCCAGGAAGCCAAAAGATCGGACACCCAGCGGGTGCAGTGGCTCATGCCTGTAATCCCAGCACTTTGGGAGGTCAAAGTGGGCAGATCACTTGAGGCCAGGAGTTCGAGACCAGCCTGGCTAACATGGTGAAGATCCGTCTCTCCTAAAAATAAAAAAATTAGCTGGGTATGGTGGTGGGCACCTGTCATCTCACCTACTTGAGAGGCTGAGGCTTGAGAACTGCTTGAACCTGGGAGGCAGAGGCTACAGTGAGCCAAGGACATGCCACTACATTCTAGCTTGGGGGACAGAGCAAGACTCTGTCTCGAAAAAAAAAGCCAGGAGTGGGGACTCACGCCTAAAATCCCAGCACTTTGGGAGCCCGAGGCAGATCACTTGAGGTCAGGAGTTTGAGACCAGCCTGGCCAACATGGTGAAACCCTGGCTCTACTAAAAATACAAAAATTAGCCAGGCATGGTGGCAGGTGCCTATAATCCCAGCTACTTAGGAGGCTGAGGCAGGAGGCAGGAGTATTGCTTGAACCCAGGAGGTGGAGGTTGCAGTGAGCCAACATCGTGCCACCGTACTCCAACCTGAGCAGAGTGAGATTGTATCTAAAAAAAAAAAAAAAAAAAAGGTTGGACACCGCTGCTCTAGGGCCTAGGATTGGAGCTCTGGATCTGACCAGAGCAAAGAGGAAGTGTGCAAATACGGTCGTGACCATGAGGAGGCAGTAGAGACCCATCCTCAACTCTAAGTAGCTGACTTCGGCAGGAAGGGGCTACACCCAAGTTGTGTGGGCTCAGGCACAGCAGTTCAGCGCAGGAACACAGGCAGAGGCAAGCCTGGGGTTCACATCATGGCTCTGCCCTCACTGATTGCCTTGAACATGTAGGTTCTTGTCTTGGAGTCTCTTTCCCTGTCTCTAAATGAGTGGAAGGCCACCCACAGGCCCATGTGAGTGAGGCTGCCCTTGGTAAACCCAGGTGATCACACCCCGGGAAGGCCCTACCCACGAGGGTCAGTCCCGCTGCTCCCCAGCCTGTCCTCACCAACTGCCCAGGCAAGAGCAAAGCACACGGAGAGGACCTGTGACCACAGGCAAGGACGACGGACCCCAGCCCCAGGGATTTTGACCTTAAGAAAGGAAACATCCACAATTTACCCTCAATCGGGTGACTCTGCTCATCTGGGGTGGGTTTGGTCTCTGCTGGCACCACAAGGTTATCTCAGACCACCAAGAAATGGCACTAACGCAGGTGAAAATCATGGCAAACTTTATTGGCATAAATCACAGGAATTGAAATGGGAAAAGCCAGGTTAGATGTTTACAGAGAAGAAAATAAAATGAAAATCAAATTTTCAAATAACCATTGACTCACAGAGTGGACCCCAGAAGCCCTAGTCCCTCTTGGGGAAGGTCTAGGGCAGGTCACTGTAAACAGAGCGGTAAGGCCTGTGGGTAGAAGTGGAAACCTCCGGAGGGGCCAAGATGACCTCCCCCCAGCCACAAAGGAGGGACCCTCTTCTGAGACCTCAGCACACTCGGCTTCTGCCAGGAGGCCAGTGGAGTGGTCTGGACTCTCCCCGGTGGGGCCCCTTTCTCTTATCAGGAGCCCAAGGCCAGGCTCCTCTTTCATCCTCAGTCAGGAGCTCTGGGGGTTTCCCCAGAGGACTTTATCCCTCTGCCCCAAATCCTATCACACTCCCTATGACCTTTCCAGACCCCCTGAGTGCCGATCCCACAAGTGAACAGGGAGGAGACAGACCCAGGCTCCCAGGAGAGCACATCTGGGGAAGGGATACGCCCAGAGGAAATCAACAAGGCCAATGAGTCGTCAGAGTCCTGATGGCCAAAATCAGACACCCGCTTTCCTGAGAAGGCAGAAGAGAGCCCCAGAGAAGCGGGAGAGGCTGAGAAGGTTCGGGGGTTCACGGGGGAGCAGAGGCTCCTGAGGGCTTAGACAGGAAGCAGCCCCCCAAAACAGACTGTCCCCTCCTCCTCCCACAGAGACAGAACAGATGAGGTTCAGAATTGCAGCCCCGAAAGGGCAGACACTCTTCAACCAGTTTCAGTGAAGAGCTTGCTGGCCTGGGAAGAAAGAAGGGGTTTCCAAATACAGCAGTTTATAAAACTGTCCTGGTGAGCCGTGGAGTGAAGGAGTGGGAGTCGGAGTTGCTCCCAGTTCACCTGCTTGTGCCAAAAAAACGTAAAATACAAATTGCCTTCCCACCCCAGCCCTCAGTACAAAGCCAATTCCACACCAGGGCCACCGTCAGCGACAGGTGGACAAGGAGGAGAATACAAAAGGGAACGTCTTTAAAATCTCTTCAAAATCATTTTGTATACAGAAGTAAAAGCAACTCAGGCGATATGAATTCAAACCTCAGTGTAGAAATCTATCAAAGTCAGTACAGTGTCCAGGCACGCCGTCCCGGAGATGGAGGAAGTGACTATGAAACATTATTGCTGGAGAGGCTTTTCTCAGTAGAACCAGAGCGGGTATAAAAGGGGAGGGCGGGGAAAGGCAGGGGCAGTCGTCCAGGCCTAGGGCACTGGAAGGGTAGGAGGAGCACAGAGAACCTTCCATGGCCCCTTAGGTTCTCTGCCTTTGGATGGATGGATTTATGCTGGCATTGTCTGGAGGGAGCCGGGTGTCCCCCAGTACTCACAGAACAAAGACAATTAGGTTGGGGGAGAAATAAGGATACAAAGAGACCCCAACAGACCCTGCCTGCCCTTCCCTGTCCCCTACCCCTGGCTGCACTGCTGAAATATGAGGAAGAGATGGCTCCAGTGTGGGGTGCTGGCCAGGCCAGTTCATGGGAACGTACGAGGGCTGGGGTGGGGCCCCCAGCCTCCACCCCTGGGGAGGATGGAGAGTGGGCAGCCTGGGGAGAGTTGCAGGAGGAAGGAGGGGGCCCAGAGGTTCCAGCAAGGGTGAAGACAAGCAGGGAGACCCCTCACTGCCCTCTGTCCATCCTGCACCAGCCATGGACAGGAGGGTTCCAGTTTCAGTCGGGTTTACCCCTTCACCCCAGGGCGAGGTCTCTGGGTCACAGTAGCAGTTGGGGAGGCTGGCTGGGGAGGGGGCGCAGAGACGGGCAGGGCGCCTAGCAGAAGAGCTTGAGGAAGCAGTTCTGACAGTAAGGCTTGTCGTTCTGCTCCTTAAAGGTGCCCTTGTTGAGCTGCTTGAGGCAGAAGGCACAGACGAAGTGCTCCGGGTGGAACTTCTTGGCCATGGCGGTGATGCAGCGGCCGGTGATGGGCTTCTGGCAGCCAGAGCACAGCGAGCCGCGCCGCTCGTGGTAGTGCACCTCACAGTAGGGCTGCCCGTCGTGCTCGAAGAAGCTGCCATTGATGAATGGCGTGAAGCATTCCTGCCAGGCGGAGAGAGGGGCTCAGAGATGGGCGTGGTCAGCACACTCCTAGTGCGTCCTACTTGCTAGGCATTTCATACGTGCCATGCTGTCCTAACATAACACTGATTTTTATTTTTTATTTTATTTATTTATATTTTTTGAGACCGAGTCTTGCCCTGTCGCCCAGGCTGGAGTGTGCATGATCTCGGCTCACTGCAAACCCCGCCTCCCGGGTTCAAGCGACTCTCCTGCCTCAGCCTCCCGAGTAGCTGGATTACAGGCACGTGCCACCACGCCTGGATAATTTTTTGTTTCTTTAGTAGAGACAGTTTCTCCACATTGGCCAGTCTGGTCTTGAACTTGAGACTGACCTCAGATGATCTGCCCATCTCAGCCTCCCAAAGTGCTGGGATTACAGGCGTGAGCCACCACGCCTGGGCTATTTTTATTTTATTAAAAAATTTTTTTTTTGTAGAGACAGTGTCTCACTATATTGCCCATGCTGGTCAAACTCCGCCTGCAGCAATCCTCCCAACTTCGCCTCCCACAATGCTGGGATTATTTAATTCTCCCAACAGGGAGGCAACTGAGGCGCACAGATGATGTGACTGGCCCAGGGTCATGCAGCTACTGAGTTCACAGCCTGGACTGTACATAGGTCTGACTCTCGGGCACTTAGCCAGGTGGCTGTAACAGTGCTCCCAGAAACACAGGTGCTGACACACTGGTCTGTGGTCCAACTCTGCATCCCAGATTCTCATTGGAGAGTCACATGCACATGTAGGTAGAAAAGGCTCTGGGAGGGGCTGGGCGCAGTGGCTCACACCTGTAATCCCAGCACTTTGGGAGGCCAAGGCAGGCAGATCACCTGTGGTCAGGAGTTTGAGACCAGCCTGGCCAACATGGTGAAATCCCGTTTCTACTAAAAATACAAAAAAATTAGGCAGGCATGGTGGTGGGTGCCTGTAATCCCAGCTACTTGGGAGGCTGAGGTGGGAGAATCACTGGAACCCAGGAGGTGGAGGTTGCAGTGAGCTAAGATTGCACCACTGCACTCCAGCCTGGGCAACAGAATGAGACCCCATCTCAAAAACAAAAAAAGAAAGAAAAGCCTCTGAGAAGTCTTACAGGGAACAGTGTTTCCCAAACTCATTTGGTCAGAGAGCCCTTTTGAATCCCTAATAACCTCTGCGGGGCCCTAGAATGCAGTGGTTTTAGAAACCACTGCCCACTTCTGTCAAGTCTGCTAAATACTTGCATTATCTCATTTAATTCTCA
>PVKP010007155.1:0-22682 GCA_004027715.1 Plecturocebus donacophilus
CAGCTAATTTTTTTGTATTTGTGGTAGAGATGGGGATTCACCATGTTGGTCAGGCTGGTCTCAAACTCCCGACCGCAGGTGATCCGCCCGTCTCGGCCTCCCAAAGTGCTGGGATTACAGAGCCACCGCGCCCGGCCTTTTCCCGTTCCCCTCCGCCCCCGCCAGACCGAGTGTGGCTCTGTCGCCCAGGCTAGAGTACAGTGGCATGATCTTGGCTCACTGCAACCTCCGCCCCTCAGGTTCAAGCAATTCTACTGCTTCAGCCTCCTGAGAAGCTGGGATTACAGGTGCCCGCCACCATGCCTGGCTAATTTGTTGTATTTTTAGTAGAGATGGGGTTTTACCATGTTAGCCAGGCTGGTCTCAAACTCCTGACCTTGTGATCTACCTGCCTCGGCCTCCCAAAGTGCTGGGATTAGAGGCATGAACCACCACACCCAGCCGATCCAGAGCTGTTAAAGAGAAAGAAAAATTATTTGTTGAGGATTTACTATGTACCAGGTATGGGACTAAGCCGGTTTACAGGTCTCATTTACTCCTCACAGCCTTATGAGGTGAATAATGTTATTGACCCTGTTTCACAGGTAATGAAACTGATGCACAGAACAACTGAGTTTGTTCGTTGACTCTCATTCATTCACTCACCAAATGAATGTCTCACCTGTGCTAGGCCTTGGGGATTCCCCAATGCACAAAGCAAAGGCCCAAGTCTCCTGCTGTTGAAGGACTAGAAAGTGGGTTCACTGGTCAGGCGCGGAGGCGCACACCTGTAATCCCAGAACTTCGGGAGGCCAAGACGGGTGGATCATTTGAGGTCAGGAGTTTGAGACCAGCCTAGCCAACATGGTGAAACCCCATCTCCACTAAAAATATCAAAAATTAGTTCAGCATGGTGGCACATGCCTGTAATCCCAGCTACTCAGGAGGCTGAGACAGGAGAATTGCTTGAACCTGGGAGGCGGAGGTTGCTGTGAGCTGAGATCCGCGCCATTGCACTCTGCACCCCAGCCTGAGCAACAAAATGAAACTCCGTTTCAAAAAAAAAAAAAGTGGGTTCACGAGGACCCCTGGTGGGGGAGCATCTTCAGAGCCCAAGTGCATGACCACGATGGAACGGGAGCCTCACAAAGTAGTGAGTTTCCCCCACTGAAGGTATGCAAGTGAGAGCTGGCGGCTTGCTGGGAAAGAATTCCCGCTTGGGATGGGCTGGGGCCGGCGGACTGCAAGAGGCCGGTGGCTATTCTTTCAGTTCTGCAATCCAACAGAGAATCTCTGAGTGCTGAATTAGAGCCTCTCATTTCCAGGAAAAAATCGGGTAGGAGGAAAAGGGAAAGGGGAAGAAATAGCTTGGAGGAGCCAGAGGCGCAGGACTGACCTCGGAGCATCAGCTCTGCAGCAGGCACCCAGGCCCAGGTGCCACCTAGTGGAAGGTTCAGAAAACAGAGAGTAGGACAGAGAGAGGGACAGAGAGGAAGGCACTGAGTGACGGATCGGTGTGTCCCTGGGCTAGCTCGGGAGCCCTACCTCAGTGTCCCAGACCCTTCTGGATAATAACATTGGATATGGTGAAATTTAAGACATTTCCCCCCGCATTTTGTTTGACCTCTCTGGAGTCAGATGCGTTACAGTGAATGTGGTGGCGGTTTAATAGGTGGTGGTGCACCCTACAATTGCAAGTATCTAAAATTTGATGAAACACTGAAAACTGTCAGTGGACCAGGCACAGCGGCTCACGCCTCTATTCTCAGCACTTTGGGAGGTTGCAGTGAGCCAACATCACGCCATTGCCCTCCAGCCTGGGCATCAAGAGTGAAACGCCATCTCAAAATATATATATATATATATATTAAATGAATTTATAAGTCCAAAAAAGATTTGGACATTATGAGACAAAGAAAGGACATTCCAGGCCAGGTGCAGTGACTCACACCTGTAATCCCAGCACTTTGGGAGGCCGAGATGGGAAGATTGCTTGAGTTTAGGAGTCTCACTCTGTTGCCCAGGCTGCAGTGCAGTGGTGCTATCTTGGCTCACTACAATCTCTGCCTCCTGGGTTCAAGCGATTATTGTGCCACAATCCCTGAGTAGCTGGGACTACAGGCGTGTACTACCATGCCTGGCTAATTTGTGTGTGTGTGTGTGTGTGTGTGTGTGTGTGTGTGTGTGTATACACCAGATATATATATTTGGTGGAGAATGGGTCTCACCATGATGGCCAGGCTGGTCTCAAACTCCTGGCCTCAGGTGATCCACCCACCTCAGCCTCCCAAAGCGCTGGAATTACAGGCATGAGTCACTATCTCCAGCCTAGAATACATTTTATATTGCAACCCTGCTCACACAAGCACACACATACATAATGAATATATATTATTACATATATTCATTTATATGTAATATACGATTCATGAAACAATACTTAACCTACTATATGCGATTTGGACTCAAATTTACTATTTTCTTTTCTTTTTTTTTCTTTTTTTTTTTTTTTGAAACGGAGTTTCAATCTTGTTGCCCAGGCTGGAGTGCAATGGTGTGATCTCGGCTCACCACAATTTCTACCTCCCAGGATCAAGTGATTCTCCTGCCTCAGCCTCCCAAGGAGCTGGGATTACACGTGTCTATCACCATGCCTGGCTAATTTTCTTGTATTTTTATTAGATACAGGGTTTCTCCATGTTGGTCAGGCTCGTCTCAAACTCCCGACCTCAGGTGATCCACCTGCCTCAGCCTCCCAAAGTGCTGGGATTACAGACATGCGCCACCGTGCCTGGCCTCTTTTTCTTTTAATGCTGGTTATGATCTAGTAAATTTTATAGTTCACTCATGGGTCTCAACCTATAGTCTGTGAAACATTTCCTTAAGATAGCTTCCAGCTAAGGAGTTTACAATTCTGCTGCATGAAGTTGTTTCCTTCACTCCTCCTGCTCCATCCAGTGAGAGGTATCCATAGCCCTCTGCAAACAAGGTGCCACTCTTGGGACTCAGCACCCATCAGCGCCTCCCCTCTGACACGCCTGAAATGTAAGGGTCAGCATCTTGGCAGAAACCTCTAGATTAAAAAAAAAACATAGCTTGGGGCGGTCTGAGCTATTTGAGGCATGCAACATTTATCGGGCCCCGAGATATAGGAGCCTGGGACTTCAGTCATCCCTCTTCCCCACAACCCCTGCTCCGGGGCAACTGTTTAAAGGTGTTTTGTTCCTGACTAGCTGCCTCACCCACTATTTTCATGCTCCTGGAATTTGTGATACAAAGAACAATGTATGGCCAATCAAAAGCTTATGTTATCTTTTTTTTTTTTTTTTTTTTTTTGAGATGGAGTCTCACTCAGTCTGGAGTGTAGTGGTGTGGTCTCAGCTCACTACAACCTCTGCTTCCCGGGTTCAAGTGATTCTTCTGCCTCAGCCTCCTGAGTAGCTGGGACTACAGGTGTGCACCACTGCGCCCAGCTAATTTTTGTATTTTTTAGTAGAGACGGGGTTTCACCATGTTGGCCAGTCTGGTCTCAAACTTCTGATCTCGTGATCTGCCCACCTCGACCTCCCAAAGTGTTGGGATTACGGGTGTGAGCCACTGTGCCTGGTCCCTATTTTTATCATGTTTTTTTGCGACAGTCTTGCTCTGTCACCCAGGTTGGAGTTCGGTGGCACGATCTTGGCTCACTGCAACCTCTGCCTCCCAGGTTCAGCCTCAGCCTCTTGAGTAGCTGGGATTACAGGTGTGTGCCACCACATCCAGCTAATTTTTGCGTTTTTAGTAGATACGGGGTTTTGCCATGTTGGTCAGTCTGGTCTCAAACTTCTGATCTCAGGTGATCTTGCCATGGCCTTCCAAAGTGCTGGGATTACAGGCATGAGCTACCATGCCCAGCTGAGCTTATGTGATTAACGTGATAAATTCTTGTTAAACAATTTTGGAACTGCCTCTTTTTTTCCTTAAAATGATCCATTTGTAACTCCTGCTATCAGAGGGTATATTCAGGATGACCAGAATCTTGGGTAGCAAACCTCAAGCTCTGGGCTATGTAATCCTATTTTTTGAATCTCGTTATTCAAGCTTGACATTCTTATAATTATGAAAGCCTGCCAACCTACATATCGACAAATGTTGAATGTTTTTGCCAAGAGCTTTGGAAAGACCTGTATTTCTGATCCTACTGTGAACTCAAAGTATCTGAGACACGTCTCAATCAATTTATTTATTTTTTATTTTTTTGAGACTGAGTTTCCCTCTTGTTGCCCAGGCTGGAGTGCAATGGCGTGATCTTGGCTCACTGCAACCTCCACCTCCCGGGTTCAAGTCATTCTCTTGCCTCAGCCTCCCAAGTAGTTGGGATTACAGGCATGTGCCACCATGCCTGGCCAATTTTATATTTTTAGTAGAGACAGGGTTTCTCCCTGTTGGTCAGGCTGGTCTTGAACTCCCCCTCAGCCTCCCAAAGTGCTGGGATTATGGGCTTGAGCCACCTTGCCCTGCCTAATCAATTTATAAAAGTTTATTTTGCCAAGGTTAAAGATGTGACCATGACAGCCCCAGGAGGTCCTGAAGACATGTGCCCAAGGTGGCATGGGTACAGCTTGCTTCTATGCATTTTAGAGAGCCATGAGACGTCAATCAATATGTGTAAGAAGTAAACTGGTTTGGTCTGGAAAGGCAGGACAACTCGAAGCGGGGTGCAAATGGAGGCCCCAGCTGACAGAGAGATAAGAGAGAAAACAGTTGCATTCTTTTGAGTCTTTGATCAGCCTTTCACTAAATACACAATTTACATGTGACAGGTCACCTATGCTTTAGTTTGGCTCAGTGAATATAGAGCCAAGAATAAAAAATAGGGCAGAGGGGCTGGGTGCTGTGGCTCATGCCTATAATCCCAGCACTTTGGGAGGCTGAGGCTGGAGGATCACTTCAGTCCAGGAGTTCAAGACCAGCCTAGGATATGATGAAACCCCATCTTTACTAAAAATACAAAACAATAGCTGGGCATGGTGGTACATGCTGTAGTCCCAGCTGCCTGGGAGACTGAGGTGGGAGGATCATTTGAACCTCAGAAGTGGAGGTTGCAGTGAGCTGAGATTGCACCACTGCACTCCAGCCTGAGTGACAGAGGGAGACCCTGTCTCAAAAAAAAAAAAAGGCAGAGGAAGTGATCAAATATGAATTTGTCTCATGTGGGCAGTGGGATGACTGTCTGTCTTGCACCTGTGAAGATGAGCTATCAATTTACATTGCCAGGGTGAAATTCAACATAATTGTTTTAGGGTAAAGATCTTGAGGGCCACAAGGAATTTCCTTGCGGGTGAATTGGGAGGGAGGTATGTAGCTTTTTTATCTTTGTTGCTATCTCATTTAGAAATAAAATGGGAGGCAGATTTACCTGATGCAGTTCCCAGCTTGACTTTTCTCTTTGGTTTAGTGATTTTGGGGTCCTGAGGTTTATTTTTCCTTCACACTATCAGTTCATCAAAATACAAGCACACCAATAACAGAGTCCCTACGAGTCAAAAGAGTAATGTCTGGTATGAACTGAGATGGGTCTTTGTTTTTTTCTTTCTTTTTTTTTTTTTGAGATGGAGTCTTGCTCTGTTGCCCAGGCTGGAGTGCAGTGGTGTAATCTCGGCTCACTGCAGTCTCTGCCCCTCCGGGTTCCAGCGATTCTCCTGCCTCAGCCTCCTGAGTAGCTGGGATTACAGGCACCCGCCACCACTCTCAGCTAATTTTTGTATTTTTAGTAGAGATGGGGTTTTGCCATTTTAGCCAGGCTGGTCTTGAACTCCTGACCTCAGGTGATCCTCCCACCTCAACCTCCCAAAGTGCTGGGATTACAGGCATGAGCCACCATGCCCAGCCAAAAATGGGTCTTTCAAATAAAAACAGTGGGACTCTTAGAGTTGATCTTTCAGGACTGAGCAGAGTTGGGGGTCTCAAAATATGCCTGTATGTAGGAGGATTGCTCAGTTCTGGGAGATGGAAGTTGCAGTGAGCCAAGATTGAGCCATTGCACTCCAGCCTGGCCAAAAGAGACCCTGTTCAAAAAAAAAAAAAAAAAAAATGCCTGCAAGGTGTGGTGACTCACATATGTAGTGAGTCACTTTTGGAAGCCAAGGCAGGAGAATTGCTTGAGGCCAGGAGTTCAAGATCAGCCTGAGCAACATAAAGAGACTCTTTCTCTGTAAGAATCTTTATTTTTATTTATTTATTTATTTATTTATTTCTAGAGACTGGGTTTCACCAGGTTGGCCAGGCTGGTCTTGAACTCCTGACCTCAAGCAATCCGCCCGCCTCAGCCTCCCAAAGTGCTGGGATTACAGGCATGAGCCACCGCGCCCGGCTCTCTATACAAATTTTTAACAAAATTAGCCTGGCAGGCCAGGTATGGTGGCTCACGCCTGTAATTCCAGCACTTCGGGAGGCTGAGGTGGGCAGATTGCTTGAGCTCAGGAGTTTGAGACCAGCCTGGGCAACATGGCAAGACCCCGTCTCTACTAAAACCACAAGACATTAGCTAGGCATGGTGGTCTGCACCTGTGATCCCAGCTGCTTGGGAGGCTGAAGTAGGATAGTCCTTTGAACCCAGGAGTTCGAGGTTCAAAGTACAGTGAGCTGTGATTGTGCCACTGCACTCCAGCCTCGGCAACAGAGCAAGATCCTGTCTCTAAAATTAATGCCATGCAATTTCTAACTTCGAAACTTGGATTTCATGAAATAATAAATTACACCCTAAACCTCATTGTTTTTCTAACAACCGCGTTTGGGTGGTGTTTCTACATTCACTTTTTTTTTTTTTGAGACAGGGCCTTGTTCTGTCACCCAGGCTCGAGTGCAGTGGTGAGTACATGGCTCACTACAAGTCTCAACCTCCCGGGCTCAAGTGATGCTCCTGCCTCAGCCTCCCGAGTATCTGGGACTACAGTCACACACCACCACTCCCGGATAATTTTTGTATTTTTTTGTAGACATAGGGTTTCATCATGTTGCCCAGGCTGATCTCAAACTCCTGGGCTCAAGTGATCCACCTGCCTTGATCTCCCAAAGTGCTGGGATTATAGGTGTGAGCCACCATGCTCCACCCTACATTCACTGTCTTATGTTACTGTTATAATACTAGAAGTTGGACAGGTATATTGAGGAAAATATTGGGTTATCAGATGGTAGGAGGGACAATATTAATTAGAACTGCACCTACCAAAAGGTTGGGTGTGGTGGCTCTTGCCTGTAATCCCAGCACTTTAGGAGGCATAGGCGGGTGGATCACGAGGTCAGGAGATTGAGACCATCCTGGCTAACAAGGTGAAACCTCATCTCTACTAAAAATACAAAAAATTAGCCGGCATGTTGGCATGTGCCTGTAGTCCCAGCTACTTGAGAGGCTGTGGCAGGAGAATCGCTTGAACCAGGGAGGAGGAGGTTGTGGTGAGCCGAGATCACGCCATTGCACTCCAGCCTGGGCAACGAGAGAAACGCTGTCTAAAAAAAAAACTGCACCTACCAGTTACTTTAAGTTGCACTCTCCCTGAGTCTTTTGATCCTGTTTATAAAATGGGAACACATTTTGGTTTGGCCGTAGTTCCCTATTCCCAACCTCCATATACGGGTATGAGAGTACCCATCAGCTCTACTCTACAGACTGAGGCCCGCCCCTGCCGGATCTAATCCTATAGCCACAACTTCAGAACCTGCTCATGCAGCTACAAATCAGCATAGCACTGAGGAATCTCGGCACGTGAAAAGCTGCTCAGCATCACTAGCCATGTGGCAAATGCAAATCCAACAGTGAGACAGCACTTCACACCCACTAGGATGTTTATCATCAAAATGACAGACAATGACAAGTGCTGAAGAGGACACGGGGAAACTGGAATCCTCATACGCTGCGGCAGGTGGGTTGCTTGAGCAATGAGGACAACCAGAGGTTACTCTTGTCACCATCTTGGTTTTGGTGGGTTTTGGCCGGCTTCTTTACGACAGCCTGTTTTATCAGCAAGGTCTTTATGACCTGTATCTTGTGCTGACCTCCTATCTCATTCTAGGACTAAGAATGTAACACCTCCCAGGAATGCAGCCCAGTAGGTCTCAGCCTTATTTTACCTGGGCCCTATTCAAGATGGAGTTGCTCTGGTTGGAACACCTCTGATACCAGCACTTTGGGAAGCTGAAGCAGGTGGATCACTTGAGCTCAGGAGTTCAAGACCAGTCTCAGCAACAAGACGAAACCCCGCCTGTACTTAAAAAATGCAAAAATTAGCCAGCTGTGGTGGCATGTCCCTACAGTCTCAGCTAACACACCTTGAATTCTCTCTTGGGGTCTGGATCAGGACCCCTTTCCCATAACACTGAGATTACACGCATGAGCCACCCTGCCCAGCCACTTCATTTTCTTTTTGAGACGGAGTCTTGCACTGTTGCCCAGGCTGGAGTGCAGTGGTGTGATCTTGGCTCACTGCAACTTGTGCCTCCCAGGTTCAAGCAATTCTCCTGCCTCAGCCTCCCAAGTTGCTGGGATTATAGGTGTGTGCCACGATGCCCGGGTAATTTTTTGTATTTTCAGTAGAGATGACGTTTTGCTATTTTGGCCAGGCTGGTCTCGAACTCCTGACCTCATTATCCACCCTCCTCGGCCTCCCAAAGTGCTGGGATTACAGGTGTGAGCATTTCTTTTTACTGTTGGATAGTATTCCCTTGTTTGAATATACCATGTTTTGTTTATCCACTCAGTTGGCTATTTGGGCTATTTCCACCTTCTGGTTAGTAGGAAAAAGCCGCTACGAATATTTGCATACAAGTTTCTGTGTGGGCATATGCTGATGCTGTCGGATATATGTGCCTAGGAGTGGAATTGCAGGGTCATGTGATAACTGTATGTTTCATGTTTTTAGGAACTGCACTTTTTTTTTTTTGAGACAGAGTTTCACTCTTGTTGCCCAGGCTGGAGTGCAATGGCATGATCTTGGCTCACTGCAACCTCTCCCTCCTTGGTTCAAGTGATTCTCCTGCCTCAGCTTCTCAAGTAGCTGGGATTACAGGCATGCACCACCACGCTCAGCTAATTTTGTATTTTTAGTAGAGACAGGGTTTCTCCATGTTGGTCAGGCTGGTCTCGAACTCTCAACCTCAGGTGATCCGCCTGCCTCGGCCTCCTACAGTGCTGGGATTACAGGCGTGAGCCACCATGCCCAGCAAGTTGTACATTTTAAAATGGTAAATTTTATGGTAAACGAGTTAAATTTTTTAAAAATGAGAGAAAAAAATTATCTTAAATGGGGCTGATCTAAAATCCTTTTTAGTCAACTAAATTAAACTTTGCCATAGTTACAAGAATGATTATGTGTCATGTCAGAATGGGAAGCTGTCTTTGTGGTATCATTGCTTTCTATGTATTAACCAACATATTTAAATCTTCAAAAACTCTGAGGTAGATTCCATCATTTCCATTGAAGAGGAAATGGCACCAATTCAAGGTCAAGTAACTTGCCCAAGTCCATACAGTAGAAGCTATGGCAGAAATCCTGGTCTACCAGACTCAATGTGCACTCTGCAAATTCTTTGCATGTCTGCATACCCAGTAGGTGAATGCTCTGTAAGGCCAACAATCATCTTTTTTTTGGAAGTGAAATGGCAGGATCACTGCTCACTGCAGCCCTGACCTCACAGGTTCTAGCAATCCTCCCTCCTTAGCCTCTGGAGTAGCTGGAACTACAGGCACATGCCATGATTCCCAGCTAATTTTTAGGCTTTTTGTACAGATGGGGATCACCCTATATTGCCCAGGCTGGTCTCAAACTCCTGAGCTTAAGCAATCCCCTCACCTTGGCCTTCCTAAAGTGCTGGGATTACAGGCATGAGCCACTGCATCTGGCCTCTTCATTTTACCTCAAATCCTGTAGTGTCTGGCCAGTATGAATGCAATGACAAATGTATTCATTCACCAAATATTTGTGCTTTTGCTATATACCACTGGGTACACAGCCATCAGTAAGACCAACTTCCTAGCAAGCAAAACTACATCCTTTTTTTTTTTTTTTTTTTGAGATGGAGTCTTGCTCTGTTGCCCAGGCTGGAGTGTAGTGGCTCAATCTTGGCTCACTGCAACCTCTGCCACCAAGTGATTCCCCTGACTCAGCCTCCTGAGTAGCTGGGATTACAAGTGCCTGCCACCATGCCCGGCTAGTTTTTGGTATTTTTAGTAGAGATGGGGTTTCACCATCTTGGCCAGGCTGGTCTTGAACTCCTGACCTCATGATCCACCTGCTTCCACCTCCCAAAGTGTTGGGATTAGAGGCGTAAGCCACCATGCCCGGCCAAAACGACATCATTTTAGGTAACAATAGTTGCCATCCATGAAATCAAGAAATCAAAGGAGAGGGAATCAGGGAAGTATCTGAGGCAAATCAAGTAAAGAAAAAAGCAATATGACCAGGAATGCCTTCCGGGATAAAGGAACGTGGGCATGGTACAAAATCTCTGAAAGAAGTCAGATTTTTGGATTTAAGGAAGACAGGGTGACCAGCATGGCTTGAGTAGACTGCTGAGCAGCAAGGAAGTTGCCAAAGCAGATTTGGCCCAATCCTATTAGGCTTTGCAGGCCATAGTAAGAAATTTGCATTTTATTCTGGATGATTAGCAGACCTGTGATTTTACTTGGGCTGTTGGCAACAGAATGGTATCTACATGCAAGAGTATTGGGGAGTGGACAGTACAGCCACTGATTACAATGACTCTTCAATTTTGAATAAATGTGACAGGTACTGAAAGGAACTGAGCCTCATGCTTGTAATCCTAGCACTTTAGGAGCCCGAAGCAAGTGGATGACTTGAGGTCAGGAGTTCGAGACCAGCCTGGGCAACATGATGAAACCCCATCTCTACTAAAAATAAAAAGTTAGCAGCTGGGTGCGGTGGCTCACGCTTGTAATCCCAGCACTTTGGGAGGCCAAGGCGGGCGGATCACCTGAGGTCAGGAGTTCAAGAGCAGCCTGGCCAACTTGGTGAAACCCCATCTCTACTAAAAATATTTAAAAAATTAATTAGGCGTGTTAGGGGGCACCTGTAATCCCAGCTACTTGGGAGGCTGAGGTGGGAGAATCACCTGAACCCGGGAGGCAGAAGTTGCAGTGAGCCAAGATTCCGCCACTTGCACTCCAGCTGGGTGACAGAGTGAGACTCTGTCACAAACAAACAACAATGACAAAAAACTGGGCATGGTGGCAGGTTCCGATAGTCCCAGCTACTCAGGAGGTTGAGGCAGGATAGTCAATTAAACCCGGGAGGCAGAGGTAACAGTGAGCAGCCTGGGTGACAGAACAAGGCTCTGTCTCATATAAATAAAAATAAATAAATAGTATCATCAAGCAGGTAGCTGAACAAGAGTCTAGCTCAGGGAGAAGTTTAAACTGGAGATTAAACACCTCAAGCATAAAAATGACACTTAAAATCAATGGACTAAAATAGGCAAACTAAATCACTTCATGTTTAAGAGGATCTACTCGAGACAAGAGAACAGTGAGATAGGAGGAAGACTACTGTTGCTCCAAAGAACACAAGAGTATAGTAAGTCAGCAAAGGAGTGAATGACTGAGCCCAATCCTCCAGAGGTCTGATAAAATAAGGATTCAGAACTGATTGTTCAATTTGGCAAAACAAAGGCTATGACTAATCTTAACAAGAGCAGTCAAGTAGAGGAATAAAAGCCTATGAAGTAAGTAAACGAACTGAATGACTGAATGACTGGCCAGCCAACAAGTACAGCTGACCCCTGAACACAGGTTTACACTGCATGGGTCCACTTTATAAGCAGATTTTCCCACCTCTCTCACTGCTGGGACAGCAAGACCAATCCCTCCTCTTTCTCAGCCTCAAAGTAAAGATGCCCAGGCTGGAGTGCAGTAGTGTGATCATGGCTCACCATAGCCTCAACTCAGCCTCATGGGTAGTAGAGACTACAGGCACACACCACCATGCCCAGAACTTTCGAGGTCTCTCTATTGTTATCCAGGATGATCTCAAATTCCTGGGCTCAAGCAATCCTTCAGCCTTAGCCTCCCAAAGTGCTGGAATTATAGGAATGATCCACTATGCCTGGCCACTAAATTTTTAGGAAGTAAAAAACAAAGCCAAAAAAACTTGAATTTTTGTTGTGTAAGGGGTCAGTGTCCCAACCCTCTTGTTGTTCAAGGGCCAACTGGACTCTAGTGATGTTCACTGGTTCATACTGGAAAAGGAAATGTCAGCAACAACCATCTTAGAAGTACTACATGCTTTTCCTGTATCATAGAATTGTAAAATCAAAAGGAGCCATGTGGAAGGCCCTTGAAAATTAAGTTGCTGCACACACATGTAAAATAGTATTATCAACCATGGATACAGTGTAGAGTCACTCACTCCACACGACCTTAGTGCAGTCCCTACAGAAGTTCCATCAGGCTTTTTTGTTACGAATCACCTTAAACACCACTTGTAAAAACAGCTCCTCATTGTTGAAGGTATATTTACTGTCCATGTCCTTTGAAATTTGTAGGCATTTTCTTTCTTGCTTTGCTACAACTGCCAGAACTTTTTTTTTTAAATGGAGTCTCGCTCTGTGGCCCAGGCTGGAGTGCAGAGGCACGATCTCAGCTCACTGCAACCTCTGCCTCCCAGGTTCAAGCGATTCTCCTGCCTCAGCCTCCCGAGTAGCTGGGACTACAGGTGCCTGCCACCACACCTGGCTGATTTTTGTACCTTTTTTTTAAAGTAGAAACGGGGTTTCACCATGTTGGCCAGGCTGGTTTGGAACTCCTAACCTCAGGTGATCTGCCCGCCCTCGGCCTCCCAAAGTGCTGAGATTACAGGCGTCAGCCAGCACGCCCAGCCCAACTACCAGAACTTATAATCAAACTATACAGGTCAACCTGCCCACCTTAGGTTTCTAGTGAACTTCCTATGAATGTTGCTATTTCACCTGATACTACGTTAACAACTCCAAGTTTCCTCTAAAATTTTAAATGCAAAACGGACTCGACTGTAGATAGCCAAATACTAAGCACATGCACACAGACAAGCACACGCACACGCACGTGCACACACACACCCGACAGAGGGTGTTTCAGTCGTTCCTTAGCCTTCGTTCACTTGCTAACATGCCAGGCTCCTTCTGCCTCTGGGAGTACACAGACACTGTTTGAATGCAATGCTCTTCCCTTTGCCTGGTGGACTTGTCCCACTGGCATTTTAAATGTTCTATTCACATGCTGAGACTTTCCCTTCATAGTGCTCAACACAGTAGTTGTTCAAAGATGGTAAAGCCTTAATTTCATCACCTTTTCTTTCCCTTGCCCAACTCCCAACACACCAAAAGGTTTATACAGGCACTACTAAGTAAGTAAAAGTGAGTGGCAAAATTTTTAAATTTAGAAATTTATTCTGTTTAATCCACAAGCTTTATATAGCTTTAGTTAAAAAAAAAGAAAAAAAAAAAAACCGCAAAAAAAAAAAAAAATCACAACAAAAACAGTGAAACCAAGACATTATTCCAAAGTCTGGACCCTTCCAGCCTTCCAAATACAAGAGCTCTGAAAGTTGTCTATACCAACTGGAAGAACAAGACAAAAATATGAACAGAGCCATGACATTTCATTAAACAAAATTTTATGAAACTGAAGGATCCTTCCTGGGACTAGCTCATTGCCTTTACAAAAGAAAAAACAAAACAAAACAAAACAAAAAAACCAGAATAGAATGAGTCCAGTGTTCCAAATCAACTTGTTACACATCAATATAAACCCACAGTGTCCTGGCAAACAACATGCTTTCATTTTCTGTCTCATCCTGGAGTTCGAATCCTGATTCTTTTCAGCAGAGACTCCACAGGCAACAGGAAAGATTGTGGCATTAAAATATTCATTTATATTTTTGTCGTAGTTCAAAACAGTGGTCTTATTTCTGGGCAAGCTTATAGACCATACAAGGTCAGAAGCATAACTTAAATGGGTGCTAAGACTCAAATGAAAAAAATGTAAAGAAAAACAAAAACAAAAAAACCAAAAACCAAAAACAAACAAAAAACCCCTCTGGGAATAGCCAGGGCATTTAAAGGAACCATAAAAATGCCAAGAGTATTTAAACCCCCTTTTTTAAAAAGGGAATTTTTTTTTTTTGGCTTAAAATATTTCACTCTAAATGAATTATGTCAGCTGTCAATGAAAGAATGTCACTAATACACCGTGGACACCTTTTGCAATGTAAATCCATGCCCTTTTTTTTTTTTTTTTAACATGGTGAACTTCAACCTAGCAATTATTACAACAAATGTTATAGTCTAAAGCTCAAACACATTTTTAGCAATTTTGAAATTGAACTGCGTACAAACCAAATAAAATTTACATCATAACAAACATTTCCACCTAAGACTGTGGGGACACTTGGGCCTTCCTCATTGATCTCAGGGCCTTTTCACGCAGGTGCTTTTCTAAGTCATCAAGGTTATCTTCAGCTTCACTTTCAGTCTCCTAAAAAAAAGGGAGTTTACAGGGTTAATAAGTGTTGAGAACCTGGTAGGAAAAGCTGAGTCAAGGGCAGAATCAAAGTGTGGGGATGGCTACATGACTGAATATACTAAAACCCAGGGAACTACACGCTTTAAATGGGTGAACTGTATGGTATGTAAATTTTATTTCCGGAGTAGCCAATTAGTGGAAAAAACAATGTTGCTACTTCTCAAAACAGAATGACTGCTATCTGTATGTATACTGCAAGACAGCCATATACAGAGTTCATAAATACCTTCTTCGGCTCTGGCACTGCCACTGGTTCTTCCTGTGCTAACGTGGTTGTGGCAGTTGCAATGGCTGCAGGGGTCAGAGCAGCCGCAGCAGCTGCAGCCACAGCCTTTTCCTTCTTGTGTTTTTTGTGCTTCTTGTGCTTCTTATCCTTTTTGTGTTTCTTGTCCTTCTTTTTCTTCTTTTTCTTTCCACCTCCTTCTTGATCCGAATTCTAGGGAAAAAGACAAAACCACCCGGCATTTATCATCAATCTAATTAATATTCTGTCCAACTGAACATTTTATTTCCTCAAATCCCCAGTGGACAAACCTCAAGATTTCTGAAAAGCTTTGGAGGGTGTGAGTGGGGAAGGCCCAAGACCAATTACCGCCAAGAAAAGTATTCAAAGTCAGGGACCATCTCCAGCTGAATTCCAGCTCCTGAACTATTTGACCTCAGAAAAATTGTTGAGTTTTTCTGAGACCTTTTTACTTAAAATAATTGTAATAATCCCTACCTGATAAAGTTCTAGTGAGAATTAAATGGGAATATCTGTAACTCGCCCATAATAATATGTAGCAGTCTTTTAATAAATGGTACCAGCCATCAGGCTAAACAAGCCTGTATGAATGCCATGTCTCTAGGTAGCATCTGAGCTCTCCTATCCTTAGGGTAGGGACAACTGGTTCTTCTCCATGACACACATACCAAATTTATGCAAAAAGTAGGCTCTGCTATAATAATTTAATCCATATTTCAATTTCACATTTCTAAGAAATTACTGAAAATTCCTCACAATCCAGGTAGCTTGCACAACTATTCAGTCAACCCAATTAAAGATGGACATCTGAGGCCACAGGAGGAGGATCACTGGAAGCCAGGAGTTTAAGATCAGCCTGGTCAACACAGCAAGACCCTGTCTCTACAAAAAGTTAAAAACAAAAAGTCAGCCAAGTGTAGTGCCATGTGCCTGTAATCCCAGCTACTTGGGAGGCTAGGGCGAAGCAATCACCTGAGTCCAGGAGTTTTCTTTTGAGATGGAATCTTGCTCACCGCCCAGGCTGGAGTGTCAGCTCACTGCAACCTCCGCCTACCACGTTCCAAGTCATTCTCCTGCCTCAGCCTCCTGAGTAGCTGGGACTACAGGCATGCGCCACCCTACCCCGTTAATATTTTTATTTTTAGTAGAGACAGGGTTTCACCATGCTGGCCAGGCTAGACTAGAACTCCTGACCTCGTGATCTGACTGCCTTGATCTCCCAAAGTGCTAGGATTACAGGTGTGAGCCACTGCAACCAGCCGGAGGAGTTTTAGAGTGCAGTGAGCTATGATTTGCACTCCAGCCTGGGTGATAGTGTGAGATCCTGTCTCAAAAAACAAAAAACAAATGGACATCTAACCACTGATTTTATGCAATATAGAATCCTGGCCAAGATCAGATCTATAACTCACAAACGGGGGGAAAAAAAAGTTTAAACACCAATATTTTAATACCCCAATGATACTTTCTTTGCTTCAAAGTGACCACATACATGTTTATAAAAGGGTATCCAAAACAATGCAGACACATACTCTTGGCGGTGATGGGCTTGGTGTTGGGCTTTTGGCCTTTTTGACCGGTACAGCTGGTGACCAGTTTGTAGACGGTGACTGAGACTGGACTGGGGACGGAGGTGCTGGGGGCTTTTTAGCTGCTGGTTCAGGAGACCCAGAGACAGATCGGGAGGATGAGACCCTCCTTACAGACTGTGGGCTTGGTGAAGCAGCCCTAGACAAAAAAAGAAAACATTCAGCACTGAGAACAGACATCTCTTCAAATGAGAAAACAACCCAACTACATTGTATAGCCAGTTATGAATTTCAAATATTTTTATACCACTTAGATTGCTGGTTGATTCTACTAACATGTCCAATTTACATCACCTGTTTCCTAGAGGGTGGCTATAGCCCCATAATCCTCTATCTGTTCTGTTAATGCTTCTTATGTAAAATTAGTAATGCCAGCTCCTTAAATCACACACAAGAAATGTTCTATGTATCACTCGAGTTTAGTTTTGGAAGCATATCCCTTAAAAACAAATTGGTAACTGCTAAGAACCAAGTAAAAGCCTATGGCATTTAACTTATGCCACAGAAACTATCCCAAAAATGAAATAGGATCTGTAAATAGAACCTGAAGTTTGACTTAAAAGCTCATATTCATAACTTATTCCTTTTATATGGGGGGGGGGGAGCTTCCAAATATAAAGAGCTATGTTAAGTATTCCTAACCAAAAAGCATAAAATATTTTTACTTTTTTATCTTTTTAGGTTCCGGAGTCCTGGAGACTCTCCTAATGGGCCTAGTACTTGGAGATGGGGACTGTCTTCTTTGGGGTGATGAGGATGCTCCTCTTCGAACAGGTGGAGGACTTGAGGAAGTCTGAGGAGCTCGAGGTCGTGGTGAGGGCGAATGCCGTTTGTTTGGTTGTGGTGATCGGGCCTCCCGGGTAGACCGGCTTGGGGAAGACCCTTTCCTATGCTTGGATGATAATGAAGGTGAACGTCTCTTGGTGACTGGGGAGCTTCTTTGTTTGGGAGGTGGAGAATGGGAGACTCGATGCTTTGGTGGTGGAGATGGTGATGCTCTTCGTTTAGGAGGAGGAGGAGGAGAAGCCGTTCTTCTCTTTGGAGGTGGAGAAGGAGAGTATCTCCTCTGTATTGGAGGAGAGTATCTTCTAGGAGAAGGTGAGCGCCGACGTGGAGGTGGAGAAGGAGTCCTAGGAAAAATATACACAATTAAGCTGAGAGGCTCAACAAAATATAGAAACAGGATGAAGAGAAAAGTAATCAGTAGTTTTGGCTATACTGTAGTTACCACTAGGCAAAGGGAAATATATTTATAAGTGAACTTGCCATCTTTATATTCTCACTTAGACATCAATAAAACTTGCTTATCTCAGCTGACAACAACACAGGGTATTTTTTTTTCTGCAGGACTAAGTACAAAAAGGAAAAAAAAGACATTTGGATTAACAAAAATTTGCAATTTTTGGAAAATGTGAATTTGTCAAGTCTTTTAACATCTACATGAAATCAACAATGTTTTTTGAAAAGAGAATCTTGCACTGTAATGAATTAACTGTGAACATCAGTTATTATATAATAACCAAGTAACTGTATTAGAAGGACCCTATTATAGTCACTTAGGAAGTCTGTGCTTTCAAGAGCATCTTATGTGGTATCCTCTCTGAATTAGCATTTGCACCCTATGAATAATTAAGAGTTCACTGCACAAGGCTTAAAGACACTTCTACCTGCCCTCAAAGACTGTTCCATTTTCTGTCTCAAAAGACCACTTTTCAACAGAAGTCTACTATTGCTAGGCAGAATGCATCTCCAGGAAAGACCAACTTGGCCTTCCTCTTAATGTTTAATTTCCATGCAAAACTAACTTAGCTCTTAGGAATTAGACTTGACTATAACATTCAGCCCCAACTGCCTAATTTCCTCTTGGATCTTGCAGTCTTTTAGCTTGAAGTAAATTCCTGCCCAGAGTTAGCTTTACAATAGGCCATATATTTTGGCAATGTGGTAGGGAACAGTTTCATCACTGTATTTGGGCAATTATTTAGTAATTCTGAGCTCCCCATTTTCTCACCTGAAAAATGCAAACAATACCAACTATTAGGCAAGGTCACTGTGAGGACTAGTAAAGCATATAAAGCACCCAGGCTTTACAGGCATGTAATAGGCATTCAAGAGTGGCAGCCAGGCCGAGTGCAGTGGCTCATACCTGTAATTCCAGCACTTTGGGAGGCTGAGGTGGGAGGATCGCCTGGGGTCAGGAGTTGAGAGCAGCCTGGCCAAAATGGTGAAACCTCATCTCTACTAAAAATACAAAAACTGGCTGGGTGTGGTGGAAGGTGCCTGTAATCCCAACTACTTAGTATTACTAAAACAGCAAAACCACCCCAGTTTTCCACTAAAGAATGTCCCTTTTTTATTCTAGGACCTTACATTTCTTTAGTTCCTGCCAATCTGTGACTGTTTGTCGTTGTTTTGCATGATTGACATTTTAAATACTGGACAGGTATTCTGTAGAATGACTTTCAGTTTGGGTTTGTCTGATATTTCCTAATAATTAGACTGAGGTTTGGCATAATTGGTAAGCATACTACAGAGGTATCCAGGAAATGCTATAAAATTTACCTGTTTGCCCAACCAAAATGTACAATTAAATGGTTTTAGTATATTCATATAGTTCTGCAGCCATTACCACCCCCATGTCCACCCCACCCTAATCTGTTTTCTATCTCTATAGATTTGGGTGTTCTAGACCCTTCATAAAAATGGATATTTGATCTTTTGTGACTGGCTGAACCATGCTAGTCTACTAACTCTAGTAAGATATAATAATCGGAAAAATTCAGAGATCCTTTTGTAGTTCATAAGCATGATGATTGGGTTTTCACACACACACGAGATGTGCCTCACTCCAACCCTGTTATGAAGTGGGCACCATTACTCATCTTACGCATGTGGAGGGTTGGGGAGATGCTCCAGTTAGCATATTTGGCAAAGTACCTTCGTCGTGGTGGTGGTGTGGGAGACCTGCGCCGTCGAGGAGGAGGGGCAGGTGAAGGAGACCGTCGCCTTCTGGTAGGTGGTGGGGTTGGACTTCTCCTCCGTCTACCACTAAACCAAGAAGAATTATAGTTAATTTTTTTTTTTTGAGATGAAGTCTCACACTGTTGCCCAGGCTGGAGTGCAATGGCACAATCTTGGCTCACTGCAACCTCCCCCTCCTGGGTTCAAGTGATTCTCTGATTTAGCCTCCTGAGTAGCTGGGATTACAGGCCTATAGTTAATTTTGAGTCAGATGCATTTATAGTTAAGTGATCCAGAAGACATGGTTTCAATTATCATTAACCCCAACGGCAGCAATGGTTACTAAGTTTCAGAACTGTTTTTCAAACTACAAGTCAAGATCATTTCAAGACCCTGGGTGGCAGCATTTAAAAACTTAATAATATCCTCTTCCTTTTCCTCTCCCTCCCTCCCTTTCTTCCTTAAAAACGCAAAACAAAACAAAAAAAACAAACTTAATAATAAAACCAGAGTGTTTTACTTGTGACAAAGGTAAATACTGTTTTGTGAAATTTTTGTTTTACTCTGGATCACAATACAAAACATTCTTGACATGACACAGAGTGAAAACAGTTTGGCAACACCGCATCAGAGCACTGCTTTTTATTTGGCATACACGTTAGAACCACCTGGGAAGCTTATGTGAGATTTATGTCTACCAGGTCTGGTCTAAGGTCCAGTTAGGTGTTTTTTGGAAAGGCTCTCCAGGTGATTCTAATTCTTTGTTAGGTATCAACTGCTTTAGAGACTCTAATACAGAAATTCGAAAATGCTAAGTCTCAAGTGGCTTAAGACCCAAATCTGGATGTCTCTGCTCCAAGCTCTTAATTTTTTTGCCCAGGACAGGACTCATGTTTCCTATGAATCTGGAATTATGTTTTGTCTTGGTTCCCCTTTGAAACTAAGGAAAGCTATGTTAACTGAACAGACAAAATCCTAAAATTCATTACTAAATTTTTCAACTTAAATTTGCTTATGCTTTGTGAGGACTAAGGCTTTGCACTGAACACTTTACATATAAAATATCTGAAACCGGGCTCTATCTCTCCTTCTAAAATATGATACTGAAGCGTAACTCCAAATAATCCTTCCTCCATCTCTAAAAGGATTTAGTCCTAGGAACCCAATGGCAATTTCTAATGGCATTAAACTTGAAGCTGCTAGTATATAATTTAAAATATTTTTAAAATGATGAACAAAACAAAAACATCCTCAAGTAGAGCAATAAGCATCAGTGTTGATTTCACTGCAGTGAGAAATCTCTTTCCAGAACAGAAAGTAGTTCCATAATTTGGTGGGGAGAGGAGATCAAAAAGAATATATTGCACCACTAATCTAACTCTGTAAAGCAACTGTTTTAGTTGCTGTGCTAGCAACTTCACAAAAGCCAGAGGTAATCACAGTTGGGAAAACAATGCTTTAGCATCCAAACTAATCTTTTTTAGGTTTTTATCTTTCAGTATCAAGCAGTTTTCTCCGCAGTGTAAATACCCTGTGCTTTGCTCCACCAAAAACACTGCTCATTGCTTCCTTTCCAAGAAAATACTCTCACTGATGAGATTACCTAAAAGAACACAGCTTCAAAAATTAAGCTACAAAAAGGACAGCAGGATAGCTTCAGCAAGAATACTTCAAAATGCAGTGGCAGCTAAGGCCCCCAAAAGCAGAAAGCTGGTTAAGACAGACTAGTGTAATGTCAAAGGCATAGGTCTAATATTTGACTTTGTCACTTTGTAACCCTAAGAAACTGCCACATCAGGGTCTGAAATTAAAGCCTGAATCAGGGTTTGGCTCTAAAATTTTACATTTTTATGGTCACGCTGACACTAATAATCAAAAGTTTCAATGAAGATATGCAACCCGGCCAGGCGCGGTGGCTCATGCCTGTAATCCAAGCACTTTGGAGGCCAAGGCGGGTGGATAACCTGAGATCGGGAGTTCAAGACCAGCCTGACCAACATGGTGAAAAAAAAAAAGATATGCAACCCACCTTTCTACTACTGGAAAGACTAAACAGGGCCAAAGTCTTTCAATCATTTTTAATATTTCTAAAGTTTCTCCCTAGTTTTTCTTGCCCTCTCTAATGTCGTAACAAATATACCCACAAATCTAAGGAGTAATTAATCCTATGTCTTGAAAAGTATCCAGATACTGTTAAAATCTGTGTGCCACTTGATGTAAGGTGGTGCAAATTATCACAAAACAGCATAACCAGATATTAAAAATCTAAGTTCAAATAAAGCTCTAAAACAAATAGCTCATGTATAATCCTATCACTAATCTAATGTGTTTTAAAAAAATATTCAAACCAAAACAACTTAGGAACTGGACAGCCACAACTACCATACATTTAAGAATGAAATGAGGTCACCTAAACAGAAAATTAAGTTACTAAAACTTTTAACATGTAACCCTAATTTACAAAGTAGTGTCTAACCAACCTTTTAGTCACTGGCGATTGCCATCGCTTTCCCATCTGCATCCTGAGAGCAGTGGAGAAAAACAAATGTCAAGAATTCTATTCACTAAATTATTTACTTGGGTGGATTAAATACCATTAATGGAAATATTTTAAAATATTCAAAGATGTTAAGGAGTTATTGCTGTAACTGTTTGGTTTATTCTTCTAATCATGCACACATATATGACATGGTGGTTTAAAATTTATGAGTTTTAATTAAATAATCACCCAACAAAGCAAAACACAAAAAACAACCCTAAAAACCAAACAAAAATCCAACCATATCAAGTACTTGAAATGAAGGAGTCAACCAAATTCTCTAGTCCCAAGTTATATGACAATTACGGAACATCAGTGAAGACCACTGAAGAAAAGATGTTACCGAGGGGAAGTCTCTTTTTGGCGCTTTCGTGGTGATGGAGAGGCACTCCGGGAAGGGGAATGTCTCCGCCTCCGGCCAACCTCACCATTCTTCACATGGGATCTCTTGGGTCGTTCATCTTCTGAGGAGGAGGAGGAGCCAGAGTCTATAATTACACAACAAGAAAATGTTACACTACGTTTGTGCTTGAACCTATCCAAGTTTTCCAAATCTAGGTGGATGGAGTGTTCACTAGTGTAAGCATGCACATAAGCCACCAGTTCTGAACAGAATTGTTATCAATATATGCTGAATGATTTCAAAGCCAAGTATATTCATTATACAAATAAGACATAGAAATCATTTCCACAGTGCAATCCAATCAAGATGGCACACTCTGGGCAAGATGGCTCCTGCCTGTAATCCCAGAACTTTGGGAGGCCAAGGCAGAGAGACTGCTTGAGCCTCCAGAGTAGCTGGGATTACAGGCCTCCACC
>PVKP010007155.1:22782-35282 GCA_004027715.1 Plecturocebus donacophilus
GATTTTTTTTTTTTTTTTTGAAACAAAGTCTTGCTCTGTCACCCAGGTTCTCAGGCTCCCAGGCTGGAGTAGTACAATCTCAGCTCAATGCAACCTCTGCCTCTTGGGTTCAAGGGATTCTCCTGCCTCAGCCTCCCAAGTAGCTGGGATTACAGGTGTGCACACCACTATGCCTGGCTAATTTTTGTATTTTTCACAGAGATGGGGTTTTGCCCTGCTGGCCAGGATGGTCTCAGACTCCTGTCCTCGGCCTTCCAAAGTGCTGGGATCATAGGCGTGAGCCACTGCACCCAGTCTAGATTTTTAAGAATAGGAAAAGATGTTCTAGATATACTGTTAAAAAGGGAGGCAACGTTATCTACAGAACCCATTTATTACAGGTCAGAAGCTGAGCTTCTGTGTGGTTTTTTTCTTTTCCTTTTTCTGTATGCACAGAAAATTCCTGAATAAAAGCACTGGAGGGTTAGAAAAACAATGATACTTTTCCAATTTTATACTTGTTTTCTGTTTCGCTAATGTATCCTAGGGACCTATTACTTTTATTAACAATGTAACAGAAGATTAAATTTTGCAAAAGGACTTAAAACCAAAAAAAGGCCGGGCGTGGTGGCTCACGCCTGTAATCCAACCACTTTGGAGGCCAAGGCGGGCGGATCACCTGAGGTAGGGAGTTCAAGACCAGCCTGACCAACACGGTGAAACCCCGTCTTTAAAAAAAAAAAGAAAAGAAAATCCTCCCTTCTTAGACAGATTTCTATGTAGGCAAGTAAGTACCTGTGCTGCACATAGATGTTTATTATTTATTTTAGAGACGAGGTCTCACTGTGTTGCCCAGGCTGGTCTTTAACTTCTGGGCTCAAGTGATCCTCCCGCCTCTGCCTCCTGAAGTGGTGGATTACAGACATGAGCCACTGCGCTTGGCCTATACATAGATGTTTATATATCAAGTACTTTTTATTAGGAAATGTAGTAGAAAAAAAAGGAATCAGTGCCCATACCAGATGAAGACTGCTGGTTTTGTCGTCTGTATTGGCGTCTCTGCTGCACAGAATCTGCTGCAGCCATTTTGCCACCTTTATCTTCTTCTGAAAGATGGATGCATTTAGAAAGTGTTTCTTTAGTTACGCATATAGAAAATTTGACATTTCAATAGGAAAACAGTCTCCCAAACCTTCATCTGGTTGGATCAAAAATACCACTATGGTTTTGTTTTTTTTTAAGTTGTTTAAAATGCCAATTTACATGCTGATTTAGACTATCTTCACCAAATATAATCAAATTTATTTAGGCATTTATTATAGGTCAGGCTGGGTGCCAAGCATTTTACAAGCAGATACAGTTAACGGTCAAAAACCTCCACTGTCCTTATTTCAGAGATGAAAGAAGTAAGGTTCAGATAAGTTACTCAAAACAGAAACAGTTAAATGCTGGAATGGGGGATTCCAATCAAGTCTGTTTGACTTCGGAGTCTTAGCTCTTAACCTAAGCTTAGCTAAGTCTTAGCTCTTAATCGTCAAGCAGAAGGAGATGACCAAATGTATAAAAAAATCAACATCAGCTTTAAGAAAACACACACACACCCACACACAAAACCAAACTTACCTGATTCAGATAACTCTACTTTTCTAGGCTTCGGTGCTGGTGAAGGGGATTCTCTTTTCTCAGTACCTTTATGTTTTGTCACTAAAAAAGAATAAGGGTCGGGAAAAGGCTTATGTACAAAAAAGGGGCTATACAAGATATCTTTTAATTTTTAAAATTTATTATTTTTAAATAAAGATGGAATCCAACACTGTATTAGTCAGGCTAGTCTTGAAATCCTGACCCCAAGCAATCCTCCTGCCTCAGCCTGCCAAAGTGTTGGGACAACAAGAATGAGCCACTGCACCCAGCCAAGATGACTCTGGTATCACAAAAACGGGTGTGACTATTCTCAAAGATAATTTACTAAGAATTAAAAAATTCCCTCAAGACCTTCTTGTCATATCCGAACACTATCTGAAGTGAAGCAAGAATTTTTAAATGTTTAATGAAAGGCCTCAAAAAGTTCTACAATGATTTCCAAATCTTGAGAGTCTCCTAAGAAAACCAACAGTTAAGAGAAATTGAGAGCTGCTACTGAGTGCTACTTGAGCTCCACAATCTAAAACATACACCCTCCATACCCACACTCAGTCTCTCACACTCAACTTCAGAGACTTCATCAACATGAAAGCTTTTAAACAACCTCTATAGGTGGGTTCGGAAAAGTAAAAGATGATAAATAATTAAGAAATAAGATCTGGGCCAGGCGTGGTGGCTTACGCCTGTAATCCAAACACTTTGGAGGCCAACGCAGGCAGATCACCTGAGGTCAGGAGTTCAAGACCACCCTGACCAATGCAGTCAAACCCTGTCTTAAAAAAAAAAAAAAAAAAAGAAGATCTGATGAAACTTTCACAAAGATATTTGGTCTAGAAAAGAAGAATAGGTGCCCAACAGGCTAAAGGTTCTTTATATAGAGCATAATCTTCACGATAGCTCAAGGGATTTAAACCACCCAAGAAAAAAGGTAGACCAAATGGCAAAACTTATTAAATACGAAGACTCAAGGATTGTTTCCAAAGAGTTTAAAAAAAAGGCACTTCTATACCTAAGGTAGTAAGAGATCAGTGAGCGGCCTATGAATTATCCAATTGTCTTTTAACAATGACAAAGAAATTGTTAAGTACCTTTTGTAAGCCTGTTGTATTATACACACTATTAACACTGTTGCTAGTATCACATCCCTTTCTCTCTGTTCCATTTCACGAGAGGAAACCTGAGGCTTAAAAAGAAGCAACTTTACCTCAGTCACAAGACAATTTAAGTGAGGGCATGGGTTCTAATCTGAACAACTACCTCTGCTTATAGTATCTATCAATTGCTACAATGAAAATCTTTAAGTATATTCACATATATACCATAGATTAACCTGAAATACCACTTGAGAACATCCCTATAGGAAATAAACCTACAGAATTTGATCCCTTCAGGATCCTTATACCTGTCTGGTGTGATTAAAGCAATTACCATGGAATGTTTGACTCAGAATGCACATACATCTTATATAACAGGCACTCACATTCAGAATTCTACAATGGTTTATTCCAAGGGGCAGTAATTAGAGAACCAGTGATCTAAGACAGTAATCACATCTTTGCTAAAGTAGTCAAAATGAAGAATTTACCAGTATGCCTTTTCAATGAACAAACTTTTGTTAAAATTTCTACCTAAGAAGCCATTTGGACAAATCACCGAATTGCATAAAGAATGGTTATCACTCAATTAGATAACAGGAATCATGAAAGTGCAAATAGCAAAGCATATTCAATACCTGCATCTTAACAAATTCAAAGAAATAACAAGTATCATCTACATACTCCTATCCTGGTTCAATACAACTGAATCATAGCATTACTGGTATCATAAATACTTACACTTAAGATTTCTATTTTTCTAGATGAGACTTTACACCATTTACTTTGTTATGTTAATGTTTTAAGTATTCAAGGGGCAAAATCATTCTAGCATGAAGTCAGAAATCTTAGAAGTCAACTTTAAAACCAGAATTTTAAATTTACTCCAACAGTCCTATTAATTATTAATCTCAGACCTGCCCAAAAGATCACTTATAAAGATAAGTTACTCTGTGACCAGCAACAATAAAGTACCATTAAGTGTCTAGATAAAGAGCACAATTTATTTGGCCAAACTAATCTAAATAAATCAAAACTACCACACCATCACCACCAGCATAGATCATGGTAACATACTTCACTGTGTCACTAATCAGTCCAAGCACTATATTATGTACTAAGATAATGCCAATTTAACTATGAGATGTCAATAATTACAAATGTTTCCCCTAAGATCCCTTCAGCTGGCTGTATACTGTACTCCAAATAATTAACCTTTAAGTTCCCCAAAACGCTTTTCCTGCCTCCTTCCCACTCCATTTGCCCACTATCAAGAGCAGAGCCCTAAAGCCCTGATTAGTAGCCACTACAGAAAACATAACTGTAAAATCTATTACATTTCAATGATGTTACTGTTCTAAGCAGTAGAAACTGCAAAGTAACTTCTGAAATCATACTACCAGGTAGAGAAGCTAAAGAATTTTACCCCTGCCCTCCATCTCTCACCGTTAGCAATCAAAGAATTCTGGGGTAGGAAAGTTGGGGAAAATATCCACTATTTGACTGGGAATGACAACTCAAGTTTTATCCCTAGCTTAACTAAGTCACCTACCCTGAAAATCTGTTTCTTCATGACAAATGGTAAGGTCTTTTCTAGCTCTGAAATTTTATCATAGAGGGCTGGGATCGGTTTAACATAAAAGGTTATATCTGGGCCGTGTGTGGTGGCTCACACCTGTAAGCCCAGGGTTTGGAGGCTGCAGTGAGCTATGACTGGGCTGCTGTACTCCAGTCTGTATGACAGTGAGATGCTGGCTCTATTTTGAGGGGGCTGAGGGAGGAAGAAGTTTTTTTCAAGTAGCTCAAACCAATATTCAGCTCCAGTGGTGGGAGCCTGTGACTACACTGCTCATAGTGCCTCTTTTTGGTAGGTTTTTTTGGACATGGAAACCCTGTCCCAAAACCCACAGAAATACTTGTCTTCACCATGGCTTACTTCTTTCCTATGTACGTATCAACTGTCTTATTTGCAAAAAGCATACGCCAAAACACGAGAAATTAGCATCTGTAAAGATCCTTTTAAAAAGGTACCTAGTATTTCTTAACAACAAACCTATTTTAACAAGGATTTAGTCCTGTTCGGGTACTTTTCTAACTCTTTGGCTATATGATATAAATAGAAAAAAAATCATCACTTGATGTGTTTTTGCAAAGTTAATACGTATAAACATTTATGTTTTTTTCCCCCAGATAGATTTGTGCTCCAGACAAAGAATAAATATTCAGAAGTACAAACTTCACAGGAAAAGACAAAATAGGTCAGGGCCATGGGCATCAGATTTGGATATGGAAACTGAAAATGGACTGAAATTTTCTCAATGTTGAAAAGCAGTATGGTGCATGAGGTTATGAAAATAGTGATCCTGGGGCCTCTCTCTCAAACTGAGGACTGAACCTGGAAAAGTTAAAGGTTTCTCTTTCACTAGCTGCCTGTCTAAGGGGCTAACAAAAATGGACATGTCTTTATCAATGTTATCACTACAATAAAAATGTCACAATTCAGAAAACATTACTTTTCACAGATTACCATCATCTGCTGGTCACCCTTTCACTGTCAGCTTATCTATGCCTGTCACAGACACAAAAAAGGAAAGCAAAATTTGCCTTTGTAGGTATCACCACATTGCAGCCTCCAGGAGTGGGGAGATAATGCAGCAGGAATGGGGAGATAATGCAGCAGGGTAAATAGCAATGCTGGTCTCATCAAGCTCATTAAAATGTATAATGAAAGTTTTGCCCATCCTCATTTCTTTGTTTCTAACCTGAAGTTTTCTCTCTCTTTTTTAAGAGTCAGGATCTCACTATGTTGGAGGCCAGCCTTGAACTTCTGGGCTCAAGTGATCTTCCTGCCTCAGCCTTCTGAGTAGCTGGGACTCTACAGGCTCCATGCCACCACACCTGGCTCTAACCTGCAATTTTCAATATGGCCATAATAACCCCAGTGTATGTTAATCTACAGATTGCTCCTTAAAATTCAATTGCTGTAGCAGCTTTTAAGATCCTCCCCGTCCCTTACTACTCACCTTTTAGGCTGTGTGTATCATTCTAGCCCTAAGCTCCAGAGAGCCTGGTTCAAATGGACACTACAGTTCTTTCCACGCTTATTTAATGCTCACAGAACAAACCCCAATAGACCACAACCTTCACTCAAGACTAACACAGCATTCTACTTGCCTGGCAGGATCACAGATCATAAATTCCTCAGAAATCAATCTGCAGAATAAAGCAAGGACAACACTCAGAAGAACCCTGCCTAGAGCCTAAATTAAAAAAATATATCAGCTTTTAAGAGGACACTATGTCCTTTGCTTGGGAGCGCAACGCAGCCAAGAAAGAACTTTTGAGAATATGAAGTCCTCTTACTTAAGATATCAAACCAAAAATCTTCAGGAGAAAAAAGAGTTAACCGGCTCCTAGTAACAAAATGATCCCTTATCATGCCAACACAAACTTCGATATGTTACCCCAACTCAAACAGCCCACGGCTGGTAACAGATTTCTCCATCTGCGCAATGCCAGAGGGCATTGCTAAAAACAACTATTTTACACATAAAAAAGCGCCAAGATTTTAAAGCAGGAAAAGAAGTAAGCCTATAAGCAAACCTACAGAGAATATTAGATACAAATATTACCTAGCTATTTCATACTTTAAGAGTGAACAGGGAGCAATAACTACGCTTTGTAGCCAATCAAAGAGAGAACATGTTTCATATGTGTTTGATTTTTACCTTTACCTGAAGTTCTCCCTGGAGACACGGAAACACGATTTTTTCTTGTACGGTTGGACTGCTGGGGTGTTGGGGAATGCCGAGTTTTGGGTGGTGGAGTTGCAGGAGGTGATGGCCTGTGTCTTCGCCTTGGAGGACTCGCTGAAGGAGATAACCTACGAGTTTTTCGAGGGGGGCTGGATGTCCTCTTGGGAGGCTTCTTTGGTGGTGACCGGGAACGAGATGAAGAGGATGACGAGCTACTCCCAGACAAGGATGCCGACGAACGTCTTCTTCTGTGGAATAAAGTATTCATATTCACTAACTGCACACTTACAAAGAACGGCCTTACAGGTATGAACAGTTTACACAAAAATACAGCTATTTTAATCCAACTTTTGAGTTTATGTAGCTAAGCACATAAATGAGTCCAAAAGAATGGGGAGAAAACTATAACCTAGGCCAGGAAACAGCTAGTTCTGAGACTAAATAAACAACTTAATCTGATATATACTTCTGTCCGTGTTCTCTCTCCAGTTATAAAACTTGTCAGGTTGAATGCTACAATAAAATAACTAACTAGTCCTTCTGCCTTAGGAATGGTATTGGTGTTTTGGAGTTTGCATACAAAATTTGGGTGGCAAGGTATTCTTCATTCAATAACAAAATGTTGAGAAACCTTTAGGTTGCATTTTTTAAAAAGATGTGCAAGACTAAGAATTCATTTAGCTACATAAACTTAGAAGCAGGGGCCTCTCGAATTCTGCGGCAAAATTTGTGTTAAGTTCTGTTGCAATTCTGTGTACCTGCAGAATTCACCTTTGGCGGAAGAATTCCTGAGAACCTGAAAAAAAGAAACCCTACCTTAAGTGTGAGATAAAAACTGGCTGAAAGGGAATCTTAAAACAATCTGCAAAATATTCTGAATGCTAAATGGCTGAAGCATAATTAAAACATGCTGTTTGCAAAACTCCAGTATAAGAAATAGCTGTTTCCACTAATCTCGTACTAGGAAGCACCAGCACTACTTTTCTCCTAAAGGGGAATTAGAAAAGTGTTGATGCATGAAAACGGACTGACCATTTACCTCACTAATCTCCTCCATGAACAGTTAACACATCAGTTCTTTGTAACAATAGCAATAGTTCAACATACCTTGACAACTCCCTCCCCAAAGAAAATTTTCAAAAGTATGGGACTCTGAAAAACCTAACTGCAGAAACAAAGTAACTTTACAGAGCTTATTTGATGTTTCCCCTCTTTATTTCCAAATTGATTTGGTTACCTGAAAAAACTTCAAAAGATTCAAACAAAAAATTCCGTCCAAAATATAACTGGAACCTTAATCACTGGTGTTCCTTCAAAAGCCAGGTAAAACGTATTGTCAAGAAGGCATAACAACTCTGCTACCAGTGAACTAGGACTTTACTTTGGGTAGATTCAGCCACGTTTTTGTTTAAAGTGATATATCCAAGATCCAAATATTTTACCTTATGCTCATTTTAGAATGATTTAAGAAAAAAAAAAAAAAAACAAAAAAAAAACACTGGTACAGTCGGGGTTTTCAGAAATAACTAGACATGAAACTAGTAATTAACAATTATATCTATGGAATATAGATATAGTCTCCTGGGATTATGGAAAACTTTCAAGTTATGCTCATTCTGTCTGAATTATTTCTAAGCCTCATTACTTCTATAATGAAAAAAAAACTACATAAAAATGTTTTTCTCAAAGTATAATAGCAAATCAATTACTTTAATACTGGTAAGAGGAGCTTACTGGCCCTATAATAAGTACTTTTCAGAAGCCAGTTAAAAGCCCAAGAGCAGGTGGCCAATTCCCTTACTTTACACAGGCTTTCTTGGTGAAGTCTAGAAGGGTAAAAGTTAACAGAAAGTACCAATAGGATGATGAATTTCTCGTTTGTTTTCCAATACCAGACTAGACATTTTTCATAACATAAACAACTGCATTACACTTCAAATGAAACACGCTCTTTAGAAGACATTATCTAATGAGTTCTTTCCTCCAGGGGACATTAATTTAGAGATTATTCTAAAAGAAAAATTATCCAAAACTGCCAAACACTTGACACTTCCAAATTTAAAAAATCTTACCGTCTTACTGGTGATCTACTCCTTCTATGCCTTGGTGGAGGAGGCATTCTCCTTGGTGGAGTTCTTCTTCGAGGAGATGGCCGCCTTCTTGGGCTTGGCCGCCTTCTAGGTGAATATGATCTGCCATAATAAACAGAATTAGGTCCTGAATAAACTGGGAGTGAGGAATTTCTTGGCTTAGTTTTCTCAATGGCCACATTTAAAAAATTAATTTCAAGGATCACAATTTTCTATTATGTAGAGATTTTTATGGCACACACAAAAGTGTCCTCAAATTTTCCGTGTACATTCAAAAAATATTTGTACTAAACATAATCCACCGTTTTGAAATTATTTACCTAATTGTACCCAACAGAGTAGCATATAAAACCCAAGATCTTTGTTGATCTTAGAGCCACAACTCACCTCGATCGAGATCTATGGCGCCGTCTGGGTCGAGTGTGAGAAGGAGAGCGGGACCGCGTCCGGGATCTTGATTTGGAGCGTGACCGAGATCGTGGTCGGGTCTTTTCCTTCTCCTTTTCTTTTTTGGAATTTTTTTCTGGAGAAGGTTCTTTAGGCTCTGGTACAGGTTCAGGTTTGGGAACTTTCAGAATGTCACTGTAGAAACAAAAGCTTATTTTTTTCTTCCTTCTTCTACTCAGACTTCTAAATTATTAGACAATGATGTAATAAAGTCTTTCTTCCTTTGTAAAACTTTCCAAAATTCACGGATTTGTTTCTTGCTCCAAAAGATACATATATACCTATCAGTGAAACCCAGTGAGCAACTAACGTACATTTTCTTTTCTTCTTTTGAGACAGGGTCTCATTCGGTCACTCAGGCTGGAGTGCACTGGCATGATCTTGGCTCACGGCAGCCTTAACCTCCCAGGCTCAAGTGATTCTCCCACCTCAGCCTCCTGAGTAGCTGGGACTATAGGCATATGCCACCATGCCTAGCTAATTTTTTTTTTTTTTTGTACTGATGGAGTTTCACCATGTTGTCCCAGGCTGGTCTCAAACTTCTGAGCTCATGAGACTCACCTACGTCAGCCCCCCCAAGTGCTGAGCTTACAGGCATGGGCCACCCTATGTGGTAACCACATACATTAAGTGCAAAGCTGTCCACAATACATTAAAGAAAAAAAGCAAGTTACAATATATAAACTACCTGAGGCAATACAACCAAAAGGTAGTAGTGGTCACCAACTTTGGGGCATTTTCTTTAAATATATTCTCCTAAACAATTTCTTTTTAATAAACTAATTTTATAATTTTAAAAACCTAAAAGGAAAATAAGTAGTCTGATTTTAACTCAGAGATGTCATATTCGCAGTCACTAACAATAATCTAAAATTGTGACTATAAATGAGTATTTATGTACTTGCCTAGTAGAAGTGGCCTCTTGTACTGAAGGTTCTTTTACTTTCACTGAAGGTTCTGGGAGCTCTGGAGTTTTTTCCTTCTTTTCTGGAGCAGGGGAAGGACTCCGGCTCTTGGTTCTGTGACGGGGAGATCGAGAATGACTGCGCTTTCTCTCTCTCCTGGCAGGGGAAGATCGTCTTCTAGGGGAAGGAGATCTGGATTTGCGTCTAGGATGAAAGTAATTTTTTTCAGGTTTTTGAACAACACGGAATGGGACAAAAGTCAAAGGGAGAAGTGAGGATTAATCTTTAGTTACACTACTGTTATTTATATCTGAGATGTTTCCCTATGGAAATAAGACATCTTAATCTCATCTACTCGATAGGGAAGAGAAAGATAAGCAAATGAAAGATATCATTCTCAAGTATATCAGTTATAAGGGAGGAAAGCACTGACTTGGGATTCTAGACTTAGGTTCTTAATCATTCCCAGAGATCAAAAGACCAACTTTTCAGAGGCAAAGAGGATGCTTTAAAGCAAACTGATAATCTTTGACAATAAATCAATAAATCAAACTTCCAAACATGTAACATTTAGATGCAGACAGATTACAATAGAGTGCATCAGAAGAGCCTTGGTATGCCAGAAAAATGACTAGTGCCATTAAAGCAACATGTTCTTCAGAAAAGAGAAATATATGAAACATGCAGAAGATAGCTTTTTTGGAAGAGAAGCCCTCTTTCTTTTTAGTAGTAGCTTGCTAACTTGAAGATTTTTTTCTTATTCACACAGAAGGAAAATGGCAGCCATACTTCATCAGTAGTCAAGTAGTTACGAACATAACAATTTGTCCTTAGCTCTGTAAGTATTACTTCCATAAGGAGGTTTTAATATCAAATATATAAATGAAAGGGACAAAGAAATTACCACTTCTCTTTACTAATTCCAGCAGACATTTATGAAATAAATAAGCAGAACCCTAAAAATAAAAAGCCTAATGGAGTTCTCACCTCTTACCACAAATATAGAAGCTGAGTCGTGGATTTAAAAATGTGAACCTAACAATAGTCTCACTGGAAGGAAGAAGAAAACTAAATGATCTGAAGTTTGGGTTCAGTACAACCATCTAAGAAAAGCAGAACAGGGAATTAGGTAAGTATTACATGAACGGCTAATGAGTACAGATTTTGAGTATAGATTTCTTTTTAGAAGAAATGAAATTGAAAGAAAAAAATGAGTCAGAGTACATTTTAAAAAACAGATTAAAAATTAACTGTTATGAACTAAAGCAATATGGAAGAAAAGTTTAAAGTTTTGATTTAGGAATTTAAAGTTGGATAACTCATCAAGATTTGTGAGACACTCATTGTTAAATAATCTGTCTCAAACAAAAGGTGACAAATTTCTTTAGTCCAGAGGCAAGCCACAGTTCACCATGAAAACTGCATGATGGAACAAATTCCCTGAATAGTGCTGTTAGACTCCTTTTTAACTAAGAAAGTTTCTCCACACAGAATTTCTCAAGACCTAAAGTACCTAATAAAACATAGTTATGCATCTATTGTATGATACCTTCTTGGGCTACGAGACCTCTCCCTTTTTTCTCTGCTGCTTTCTTTCTCTTCCTTATCCCTTTTATCTTTGTCTTCATCTTGCTTTTTCATAGATGCCAATTTTTCTTGTTCAATCTGCAAAGACCAGGTTTTCAAAGTACACATAGTTGAACATTTGAGAACAAACTGAAGACTACTTTCTACATCTGTTAAACACTAATGCTATTAACTGTCAGCCTCTTCTTTTGAACCAGATTGTTCTTTCTTCACCCACACTACAGATACACATTAAGATTGGTATCATTGCCACTCATTTATAAATAAATATTTGGTGAAAGTTAATCTCTAAGACCTGAACTAAAGAGATGTTTTCAAGCTTATTTAAAAAAAAAAAAAATCACTTTCACTTTGACCTTATTCTTCTGGGATTTCATCTGTATTGCCCATATTAAGAGCTTATGCTGGCTGGGTGTGGTGGCTCACATCTATTAATCCTAGCACTTTGGGAGGCTGAGGGCAAGCAGATCACTTGAGGTGAGGAGTCCGAGATAAGTCTGGCCAACATGGCAAAATCTCATCTCTACTAAAAATACAAAAATGGGGGCTGGTGCAGTGGCTCACTCTGTAATCCCAGCACTTTGGGAGACCGAGGTGGGCAGATCACCTGAGGTCGAGAGTTCAAGACCAGACCAACCAACATGGAGAAACCCCGTCACTACTAAAATTACAAAATTAGCCAGGCATGGTGGTACAAGCCTATAATCCTAGCTACTCAGGAGGCTGAGGAAGGAGAATCGCTTGAACCCAGGAGGCAGAGGTTGTGGTGAGCTGAGATCGTGCCACTGTACTCCAGCCTGGGCAACAAGAGCAAAATTCCGTCTTAAAAAAAAAAAGAAAAGGTGTGGTGGTGTGCGCCAATAATCCCAGCTACTCAGGAGGCTGAGGCCGAAGAATCGCTTGAACCCAAGAGGTGGAAGGTGCAGTGAGCCAAGATTGTACCACTGCACTCTAGCCTGGATGACAGAGTGAAATTGTGTCTTTAAAAAATAAATAAAT
>PVKP010007155.1:40282-78800 GCA_004027715.1 Plecturocebus donacophilus
AACTTGGAAAAATGAAAGCTTACTGATACTACATTAGATCATCAAGAGATCATTAATTCCTCTTTTCATTTTGTATTCCTACTGGCCCAATTAAACACGGAAATAACTGGCTGTGCCATCTGAAATGTACTGATTGGTTCACTGAGTTGGCCACAGTCCCTTGGAAAGTGATCAAAAAAATTTTTTTGTTTGAGAAGGTAAAAAACTCTGCCACTACCTAGCCATAAGATCTTAAAGCAAGTTCCTCAGACTCTCTGAGGATGTTTCCTTCTCTGCTAAAATAAAGGTATTGAAATGTATTTTGCAGGGTTGTGTACATACCAGAAATAACACATATAAAGTATCTGGCAGGTAGAAAAAGTTCACTGAATGGAAGACATAACTTCTAACTGAAATAGTTTATCTGGTTGGCAGGGTACTAGATAACGACCCTAAAATATTTTAACTTGGATCTTAAATCCAGTTAACTCTTGTATTTAAGGAATTGTAGGCATGTATCAAAAACTCACCCCTCTCCCAGACCTTTACCAATACCACAAGCAAACTTCATTTTAAAATTTGCTTATCAATCACTTTACTCTTTTATTAATGGGGACTCATTCCCACAGAAATTTTACAAAAGTCAGAACACACTTTCCCTTGTTTCAAAATACTACCTTTTGCACTGCAGAAAATAGTGAGTATTTACTACAAAATACATTGATGGAAATTACAAAATGGACAGTTCATCAGCTGCGTGCAAATTCGATACACTAATCTGAAACTATCATTCCAAAATAAATATCTTACTGTTTGCCTAAGAACAGCCAGCTGTTCTTAGGTCAAATGCTTGGGGGATAACATTGTAACATGATGAAAAACTAGTTGGCATATTTAAAGCCAATTAAAGTAACATTTCAATGTCCAATTCGGAGTGTCGAAAGATATTTTTACTAAAGCTCTGGCCTTCCTCTCTTCCAGTTTTTCCTCTGAAAACACACAAACTGCAAATTATACGCTCCATCAAGAAAAGTTAATGTATTTCAGAAAATGGAGATACTGGCTTAGACCAAATAGTTTCTATATGGTTCCATTCTACATTAACAGTTTGCAAGCCCTCAGAGATCAATGGTGCTCAACTCTAGTCCTGTAAGTGTCCCTTATAGATCTTGACCTAGTGCTAATTTCCTACAGGAGTGGAATATGGAACACACAGGCTCCAGCACGAGTCTGATAAGGTGTAGGCCGAAGGACCAACTACGACGGAGTAACTTCCCAGCCTGCAGGCGATGGGCAGGCGATGCTGGCAGAGCCAAGAGTCACCTTTCGCCAGCAGACTCCAAAAGAGTTAAAAAAAACGGTGCCGCGTAGTGGGGAACGTGGAGGGCGGGAAGGAGTTGAATCACTCCATAAAATGCCTCCATGCCCGCGCATAGTTTTCGTTGCACCGTCTACCTTCACAGAACCTTAAATTAATTGTCCCAAGTTATCTGCGTTCCCCTCCCTGATGGGATATCAAATTGGGCGGGAGCTCCGGCGAACTCTGACCTGGCGCCTCCACGAAGGCTTGGGACCTGGAGGAAGGACGTTGTGGGGGGGCGGGGGTGGCTTTTTAAAAAAAAAAGCCGCTGAATGCTGCTTCCTGTCCTCCTTCCCCTAAGATGCTCTCCCAAGACGTATCCCCTAAACCATATTTTCCCTGTCCTGCCACCACCAGTCACCTCAGGGTTTCCCTTTGGCCTCCCCCTCGGGACTTCCTCCTCCCGCTCCGCTAGGCCACAGGATCCGGCGGCACACACGGCGCTAGGCCTGCAGGCCCCTCAAGGCAGGCGGGCAGCGAGGTACCATCCCGGCCCATTCCCGCCGCCATTTTCCGGCCACCGTCGCCGCCGCGTAGGGGGGACGATTCCGGAGGAGGAGACTGCGCAGGGGCGCACCGGTCTCCACCGCAGCGCGCGAGGGGGGGTTCACCGGCACTAGGAGGATCCTTAGTATCTCCGAAGCCTCCCCTCGCTGGCCACTCGGTCTCAACCTAAGGGCTTCTACCAGACCTTACTAAGAAGCCGCTGGCCTCACCCCAGCTCCCCGCGCTTCTACTTACGCGGAAGAATCCCGCGTCCATCTTGCCGCCTCGCTCGGAGATCGCTCCCTATCCCAGGGTGCACCGCGCCGCCGCGACGGAGGGCGGGACCGGCGGAGGGAAAGCCGAGCGCCGGGACGCAGCGCGCGCCGCTCCGCCCGCCCCCTCCGGCCGACACGAGGCCGCGCCTGCTCAGTGCGCCGGGATCTTGCCACGCGTGCGCACGAGTGCCAGGGGTAGGCTTCTGTCAGGCCCGAGGCTCCCCGGTAGGCAGTGAAGGAAGCGAACCTGACGACCGTAGCCAATGGGAGCAAAGGGGAGGGCCGTCAGGTCGTCCCTCCCTGCGAATCCCTTTGTGGCGCGTGACCAGCCTTGTTCGCGCAATGTGACGTGACCCATTCTTCGACCCGTAGTGGGAGAGGCCTGGCGTCCTGGAGTTCCTTGAAGCGATTGAGGAGAAAGGCTGTTACCTCAGAGTGACGCGAGGGAGGCGGCCCGACTGCCGGCTAGAGGCTCGAGGCCTCCGTGTCGTTGTGAAAGTTGTGATTGTGTGGGGTTTACGCATTTACCAGACGTTTACCAGAGGACAGGATTGGCTTAAAGCAGTCGAGCTTGGTAGCAGACATGAAATCTGCATTGTAGCCCAACTTGCTCGGCCTCTGGGGGAAGCTAGAAGGGTCCAGTAGATGAGTTTCGGTTTCGGTGGCCCCCTAAACACGCCGCAGGACAGGACGCCAGCGAGAGCCATGGCCCTCGGGCTCTGCCTAGGGCTCTCCCCGGCCCGAGGCTCGGACTCCGAGAAGCACCGGCGCCTTGCCTGGCCGTCCCGGTGCCTGTGCTCTGGCAGCGAGGGCCTCGGGTTGGATGCGCACTGCTAGATTTTCTTACTGTTTTGAAAATTATTTTTATCCAATAAAGCAGAGACGGGGGTCTTGCTCTGTTGCCCGGACTGGTCTCGAACTCCTGGCCTCCCAAAGTGCATGGACTTCAGGCCTGAGCCACCGCGGCCGGCCCCACCCTGCTAGCTTTTCCGCAAGTGCTTGCCCTCCCTTCTATTTCGGAGGGAAAGCTGGCGTCCCTTTCTCAGAAAGGCCTCCTCCGGCCATCTTTTGTGTCGTTTCCGCCCCCCTCCCCCAGCGCACTCTCGCCTCCCTCTCCCGCAGTCTCGCCTCCCTTTTCTCTATTCACGGCACTTCGCCCACCTGAAAGTATATGTGTGTTTCCTCTCGTGGCTGGAGACACCAGCTGTATGCTGGCGACATCCCTGCGTCTCCAGCTTAGACTTCTCTCCTGACTGTCCCACGCGCCCAGGCTGAAATCCTGATTCCTTCGCCCTCCACCAAAACCACGAACGACTTGCCCCTCCCAGGGTCCTCCCTGGCTCCCGCTGACTTTCCTTTGGTGGTATCTTTCCTTTGGTGTAGGACGCAAGACTCTGTTACTCTTGACTCTTTCCTTTACCTCGGCTTTCAGACCATCAAGAAACCCTCCCTGCTGTCATCGTAGTTCAAGGCACCATCATCTCTCTTATCTGAACTGCGCTGACCCCCTAACTGGTCTTCCTGCTTCCACCCTTGCCACTCAGCGGCTATTCTAAATGTGGCCGGCAGGGTAGTTCTGTTAGAAAACCTTAATTACTTTTTTCAAAACTTTCCAGCGGCCTCTCATTTTTCTAAGAACAAAAGCCCAAATCCTACCTGATGCCCACTATTTCTTCTTTTATGTAATCTAGAACGCTCTACTCCCAGATATCTTTTTTTTCTTTTTTTGAGACAGAGTCTCCTGTCACCCAGGCTGAAGTGCGGTGGCAGTGGCTCGATCTCAGCTTACTGCAACCTCTGCCTCCCAGGTTCAAGTGATTCTCCTGCCTCGGCCTCCCTAGTAGCTCGGACTACACAGGAGCCACCACGCCCGGCTAGTGTATTTTTAGTAGAGATGGAATTTCACTATGTTGGCCATGCTGGTCTCAAACTCCTAACCTTCAGTGATGCGTCCGTCTCGGCCTCCCAAACTGCTGGGATTACCAGCGTCAACCACCACGCTGACCTGCTCCTAGATGTTTGCTGGGCAAACTTACAAGTTTTTACTCGATTGCCACTCACAGGCCTATCCTGACTGCCTCGTTGGAAATTGCTCGCATATCCTCTCTGCATCCTGATGCCCCTTACTCTATTTTTTCATAGCTTTTATCAACTTCTAATATGCAATTAACGTGGGGTTTTTTTGTTGTTTGTTTGTTTGAGACAAGGTCTGGCTCTCACCCAGGCTGGAGTGCAGTCACATGATCTTGGCTCCCTGCAGCCTCCGCCTCCTCTTAAGCCATCCTTCCACCTCAGCCTCCCAAGTGGCTGGGACTACCGGCCTGCACCACCATGCCCAGCCAGTTTTTGTATTTTTTTGTAGAGATGGGGTTTTGCCATCTTGCCCAGGCTGGTCTCCAACTCATGAAATCAAGGGATACCTTCCTTGGCCTCCCAAAGTGCTGGGATTACAGGTGTGAGCCAGCCACCACGCCGGTCGTTTAACCTGTTTTCAATGTTTGCCTGTTGTCTGTTCCCCACGTTAGAATGTAAGTGCCTTAAAGTCAGGGCTTACTGTCCTTTTTGTTCATTCATATGTCTCCAGCACCTAGAAAAGTGACACATGGCACGAGTTCAATAAACATTTGTTCAGTGAGTGAAGGCTTTGTCAGACGGCTGAAGACCGGGAAGTGACAGGTCTCCACAGAACAAGCCACTGGACCAGATAGGAACTATGAAATCACAACATCCCACATCCCCCTGACTGTTCTCTATGCTTCTGATTAGTCATTCTGTTCTTCTCTGCCTCTTTGCTGTCAATCCTATAAGCTGGTTTTTCTGGTGGTTCTGTCATTGACGATTTTTTTCTTCAACAAAAGTGCCCTGTCTTACCTCTCTTGGTTTTGATTACCTTTCATATATCAAACCTGTGTATCTCTGGCACAGGTCTGCTCCAGACCTATATTTTCAACTTCCTGCTCACCTATTCATTTGGATGTCCCATAGGCACCTCAAACTCAACATGGCCTAAACTGAATTCATCTTCATCCACTTGCCTTCAGCCTTCTGGTTTCCCATTCTCAATGAATGAGCCCACCTTTCTTTCTATTGTGATTCTTCTCTCTTTCTCACACTCTACAACCAACTCTTGCCTTTTCACCTCTTTTAATAGCTGGTCCTTTCCTCTCCTTATCCCTCACTTCTAAGTTGCAGCCACAATAAACTACAGATGCTTGTCTGATTATGATCAGATTTAGGTTTCAAATGGCAATTTCTTAGTCTATATATTGATACCCTAAAATGACTAAGAGGTGATTCAAATGGCACCTCTTCATCAAGCCTTTTCTGAACAATCTTCCAAAAAGGACACCCTCAGTCCCCTCACTCTATCCTACCTTTATTTTTTTCTTTCTTTCTTTTCTTTTGGAAATAGGGTCTTCCTCTGTAACCCAGGCTGGAGTGCAGTGATGCAATCACAACTCACTGCAGCCTCCTCGATTTCCTCTGCTCAAGCAATCTTCCTGCTTCAACACCAAGAGGAGCTGGGACTACAGGCACGTGCCACCACACCCAGCTAATTTTTAAATTGTTTTTTAGAGACGGGGGCTTCACTGTGCTGCCCAGGCTGGTCGTAAACTCCTGGGCTCAAGTGATCCTCGCACCTCAGCCTCCCGAAGTGCTGGGATTACAGGCATGAGCCACCCTGCTTGGCCTATTTTTCTTTTTCTTTCTTTCTTTTCTTTTTTTTTTTTTTTTGAGACAGTCTCACTGTGTCACCCAGGCTGGAGTGCATTGGTGTGATCTCAGCTCACTGCAGCCTCCACTTTCTGAGCTTAAGCAATGCTGCCACCTCAGTCTTCTGAAAAGCTGGGACTACAGGCCCACACCACCACACCTGGTTAATTATTTTCTTTTTTTGCGATGAGGTTTCACCGTGTTGCCCAGGCTGCTCTTGAAATTCTGAGCTCAAGCAGTCTGCCTCCTAAAATGCTAGGATTATAAGCATGTACCACCGCACCCAGTCCTACTTTTTTTTTAATAGCACTTAACATTACCTGGGATTGTTATCTATTTTGTTTATATGTTTACTACCTTCTTCCCCCACTTTTTAAAAAAAAATTTAAAAAGCTCCACGAGGTTGTAGATTTGTCCATCCTTGGAGTGCAATAAATATTTGTTGAAATGAGTATATGAATAAGCGTCTAAGGCTGGGCATCATTAATCATGTCTGTAATCCCAGCTCTTTGGGAGGCTAAGGTGGGAGGATTGCTCCAGGCAAAGGGTTTGAGACCAGCCTGGACAACACAGTGAGACCCCCCCATTTCCAACCCCACTGCCCCATCTCTTTTTTTTTTCTTTTTTCTTTATTCAGTCTCTGTAGAGACTGTCAAAAATTGCCAATGCCAACTATATTGCAAGTTATCACGGTAGGGTATTGGGAAAAGTTTTTAATTAGCAATAATTGTGCCTGGGTTAAACCTCATTGGCTACAATACTGCCACTGTGCAAAGCTTGCCCCATCTCTACTTAAAAAAGAGTCTAAGGCTCAGTTTCCAAAGGCATTTCTATCAATGAGTCTGTTGGTTAAAATGTTACAACCACTCGTTCTAACAATTAGAGTATATACTGGAGAATCTGCTGGGGAGGATGAGCTGCCTCCGTAATGATCCCCTGCAGATGCTGTGGATAACTACTTGGCAGTGAAAGTTTTTGCAGACACCACCTGTTGCTCACTTTGATGCTGGGAAGATCAAAATAGGTCTTGGCTGGGCAAGGTGTCTTATCCCTGTAATCCCAGCACTTTGAGAGGCCAAGGCTGGTGGATCATTTGAGGTCAGGAGTTCAACACCAGCCTGGCCAACATGGTGAAACTCCGTCTCTACTAAAAAATACAAAAATTAGCCAGGTGGTGGTGGTGCGCGCCTGTAATCCCAGTTACTCAGGAGGCTAAGGCTGGAGAATCGCTTGAGCCTGGGAAGAGGAGGTTGTGGTGAGATGAGATGGCGCCACTGCACTCCAGTCTGGGCGACAGATTGAGACCCTGTCTCAAAAAACAGAAACAAAAAAAAAAAGCAAAATAGGTCTTACTGCCAAGAAGCCACTCCTAGTGAATCCACCAGCGGCTCTTTTGCTGGGTCTGCTCTTTTTTTTTTCAGACAGAATCTCGCTCTGTCGCCAGGGTGGAATGCAGTGGTGACTTCTCGGCTCACTGCAGCCTCTGCCTCCCTGGTTCAAGTGATTCTCCTGCCTCAGCCTCCTGAGTAGCTGGGAGTACAGGCATGTGCCACCACGCCCAGCTAATTTTGTAATTTTAGTAGAGACAAGGGTTCACCAAGTTGGTCAGGATGGTCTCGATCTCTTGACCTTGTGATCTGCCTGCCTCAGCCTCCCGAAGTGTTGGGATTACAGGCATAAGCCACTGCGCCTGGCCGTGCTGTGTTTGGTCTTTAAGTCCTCAAACTCTGAGCCTCAGAAGACTAACAGGCATCCAACCTTGGTGCTGATCCTGGAGACACAGACTCAAGATTTTTCCATTTCATCAACAGCTTTTCCTCATTTGCTTGGTGATTTATGTTGATGGTTTAGGAGTTTCACCTGTTGCTTGTTCCCTGTGTTCTTCGGAATCCCTCCTACTGAATATTTATTCCATAGGCTGGGGTAGGTTTTGTAATTTTCTTATTTTTGTTATCATCTTCACTTTTGTTTCCATCATTTGCTTCTTCCTTCCAACTCTGCTTTTGTGTTTCCTGGATACAACAGAATTAACAATCTTCCTAAAATACTTCAAAAATGTATAAGCATAAATTTACCAAGCAAACTATGGAATAAAATAAACTGATACCTGAGATGAAGATGACTGAAGAATAGAAATAGATGCATTTTGCTCCAGGAGATATTTTTGAGCATATTAGTGAGTATATTATCAATTGCTGCATAACAAATTGCTCCCCAGATTTAGCAACTTAGAACAATAAATATTTGTTATCTCTCATTGTTTCTGTGCATCAGGAATCTCTGGAGGCTTAGTTGGGTGGTACTGGCTCAGGGTTTCTCAAGAGGCTACAGTCAACTGGGGCTGGAAAATACATTTTCAAGAAGACTTATTCGTATAGCTATTGGCCGGAGGCCTCAGTTTCATGCCACAATAATAGGGCTTCTTTGGTTTCCTCATGACATGGCAACAAATGATCCAAAAGAGAGCAAGACAGAACCCACAATGTCTTTTGTAACATAACCTCAGAAGTCATACACAATAGTTTTCATAATATCCTATTGGTTACACAGGTTACCCCCAATTAGCGTTGGGACTACAGAAGGACATGAATATTAACAGGGGGAGGGTCATTGGGGGTCACCTTGGAGGCTGGCTTCCACAGTAAGTGTGTAAGTTGAAACCACTGTAAATGTGTAAGTTGTATACTTCCAGATCTAGAATGGACTATATTCTTTCTCTCTTCCTCCCCTCAGATCTCTGCACATATTCTGTTCCCTTGGTCTGAAACCACTGTTCCTTCCCAGCCTTTCCTTTGCCCTCTCCACCTTGGCTTTCTACCCTTTAATCCTTTAACTAGCCAGCTCTGATTCTTCCTTTAGGATTTAGTTGAGATATTATCTCTTCCAGGAAGCATTTCTGCTTAGTAGACTCAGTACTTATCATCTGATTACCTTTTAGGGGGTTGCTGAGCCTCCCAAAAGCCCTGGGTCCAGACCTTTCAAAACAGGATTCCATTTTTCACCTATGGTTTCATAGCATATTTTCCACTATATTCTAATCATATGCATACTAATCTCTACTGTGTTCCCTATATGAGAGAAACTCTTTGTAGACATATACTGTGTCTCTCTCTCTCCTCTCTTTGTCCTCAGTACCCAAACCAGAATTTGGCAAATAATATGTTCTAAGTAAATATGCAACAAAAATGCATCTTGGCCAAATGCAGAATGGTTGAGTGTTTAAAACAGTATTCTGCTAAAGCTGAAGATTTCCATCATACAATAAACTTTTGAGACAAAAGAGTAAACCTTTTTTTTTTTTTTTTGAGATAGAGTCTCCTTCTGTCACTGAGGCTGGAGTGCAGTGGTGCAATCTCGGCTCAGTGCAACCTCCGCCTACTGGGTTCAAGCAATTCTCCTCCCTCAGCCTTCTGAGTAGTTGAGATTACAGGCATATGTCACCATGCCCAGCTAATTTTTGTATTTTTGGCAGAAACGGGTTCACTGTGTCAGCCAGATGGGTCTTGAACTCCTCACCTTCAGTGATCCACCCGCCTCAGTCTCCCAAAGTGCTGAGATTTCAGGCATGAGCCGCTGCACCCAGTCAAGAGTTAACTTTTATCAAGAGCGTATAGGGGCTCCTGCCATACCTCTCCTCCCACTCCCTGTGCCTTCTCTCAACCTTCCTGCTCAAAAAGAAAAAAAAGAAAGTATGACATAACAGGTATAAGTACAATTGTATTACTAAAAGTTGTATAAGTCAAATTGTTTCAGCCTGTCATTATAGTACAGGAACAATAGTTTCACATCACTGGAATGTTCCTGTACTTGGTATACTGCATTTTTTTCATACCGAATTGATGCTTTATGACTTCTGAATTTCTCATGGCCATCTGTATAATTATTCCACTGTTGATGATAATTGCATGCCACTTTTATTTATTGCTTCTCCATACTATAAATAATCTGATTCACTGAGCTTAACTATATGAAGGCCGGAAGTCTCTTGGCAATTAAGGGAAATAAAAGCTTAGTTGAATTTATCATTAATATATAGCTGCCAAACTATAAGATCTCTAGTTGGTTTTGCATATACAAATATCAAATAGATGAGACATGGAAGTAGCAATCTGGAATTTCCTGAATCTCAGTTTCCTAGTCTGATAACAAGAGTCACTAGATGGCATTCTACTCTCTCAGTATAATATGCCTTTGATTGGGCCGGACTTGTTACTAAGACTAAGCAAACTATCACAAGAATATGTGATTTAATTGGTTGTTTTTTATTGAGTCTTTCCTATGAGGTTAGCATGGTGTTCTTAGATAGTAAGGGGCACAAAGGAAGTGTAAGTCAGTCCTTAGAGAGTTCATAATATTGCCAGAAGAATAACAGCAACAAGCGTCAGAGAAAAACATACCATCTTTGCTTGTCATCCCATAGAAAGACCTCCACAGATGTTACATTCAAGTATTATGTTTGCTTTTTTTTCTTTGAGACAGAGTCTTGCTCTGTCACCCAGTCTAGAGTGCAGTGGCGCAACATTGGCTCACTGCAACCTCTGCCGCCCGGGTTCAAGCAACTCTCCTGCTGCAGCCTCCTGAGTAGCTGGGATCATAGGCATACACCACTACCCCTGGCTAATTTTTGTATTTTCAGTAGAGATGGGGTTTCACCAAGTTGGCCAGGGTGGTCTTGAACACCTGATCTCAAGTGATCCGTCTTTCTCGCCCTCTCAAAGTGCTGGGATTACAGATGTGAGCCTCCATGCTGGCTGCATTTGTTTTTTTTTTAGATGTAGTCTCACTTTGTCACCCAGGTTGAAGTGCAGTGGCATGATCTTGGCTCACTGCAATTTCTATCTCTAGGGTTCAAGCGATTCTCCGACTTTAGCCTCCTGAGTAGCTGGGATTGCAGGCATGTGCCACCACACTTGGCTAATTCTTGTATTGTTAGTAGAGACAAGGTTTTTACCATGTTGGCCAGGCTGGTCTCGTACTTTTGACCTTAAGTGATCCGCCCGTGTCTCAGCCTCCCAAAGTGCTGAGATTACAGTCCTGAAGCACTGTGCTCGACCATGTTTGCATGTTTTTAAAACAAGGGCTGGAAGAACAAGAGCAGCACCCGTCAGAAGGGAAATGAAGAGCCATGGTTGGAATTCCCTCTTCTTGCCTATGTTCTCTCCATATTTATTTAGATGGGATTTCATAATAATTACCATTTTGGGGGGAGCATATTATGTCAGGCTTTATGTTAACGTTTTAAATACATTAGCTAATTCAGTCTTCACAATAATACCTAGTAGATTTTTTTTTTTTTTTAAAGATGGGGTTTCATCATGATGGCTAGGCTGGTTTTGAACTCCTGACCTCAGGTGATCCACCCACCTCAGCCTCCCAAAGTGCTAGGATTACAGGCAGGAGCCACCACATCCGGCCTCTAGTAGATTGTTATAGGCTGAATTGTCTCCCCCTCTCAACCCGTGCCCTGCCCCTTCACCACCGCCAAATTCATACTGAAGTCTTAACCTCCAGTACCTCGAAATGTGACTGTATTTGGAGACAGGGTCCTTAAAAAGGTAATTAAGTTAGAATGAGACCATTAGGTGGGCCCTTATCCAAAATAACTGGTATCCTTATAAGAAGGGGAAATTGGATAGGCACGGTGACTCATGCCTGTAATCCTAGCACGTTGAGAAGCCGAGGTGAGTGGATCACGTGAGGTCAGGAGTTTGAGACCAGCCTGGCCAACATGGTAAAAACCCATCTCTACTAAAAAAAAAAAAAAAAAAAAAAATCAGCTGGGTATGGTGGCAGGCACCTGTCATGCCAGCTACCTGGGGAGGCTGCTGCAGGAGAGTTGCCTGAACCCAGGAGGCAGAGATTACAGTGAGTCAAGATCGCACCACTGCACTCCAGCCTGGGTGACAGAGCAAGACCCTGTCTCAAATAAATAAGAAGAGGAAATTAAGATTCAGACACACACACACACACACACACACACACACACACACACACACACACACACACACACACACACACACACACACACACACACACGAAAGACCAAGTGAAGCCACAAGGAGCAGATAGCCACCTATAAGCCAAGGAGAGAGGCTTCGGAAGAAAACCACCCTGCTATCACTTGATCTTGGACTTCTAGCCTCCAGAATAGTGACCAAATACACCTTCTGTTGCTTAAGCCCCCTGTGTGTGGTACTTTGTTACGGCAGCCTTAGCAAACTAATACATAGGTATTATTCCTGTTTTACAGATGAGTACAGTGAGGTGTGGGAAAAAGTTGTCTAAAATCACACAGGCAACAAACAACAGGACTTACTTTCAGGGTTTGGTCCATCTGCTTAGGGTTGAGACCACAACATTACCGATGGCTTGACATTCATGTAGCTGTTAAAGCAAATGGTCAGAGGAGGGAATGTAGACAGATCTTATCCTCCTGGTGAATGAGCAAACAAATCTTTCTTCATCTGGCCAGTGAGTGCCTCACAGTTGGTTCCCAAACCCACAAGGTGCGAGGAAGGGAAAGCCAGTGAGGCCTGTGCCAATTTTCTTCACCTTCAGGCCCAGGAGCACATAGACCGCAGTGGCCATAGTGGTCAGTGCTTAAAAATCATCCTTGACTTCATTTAAAAATAGTCAACAGCTCTTATTGCTCTAAGTGGCCTTTCTTTTTTCTCTTTACCAACCACACCCAAATTCCCTAGCTAGGCAAGGTCCTTAACACATTGTCTTGTAAATGTAGGGCTGCTAGAGACCATTCAGCATATATGAATTTGGAACAAGACTTCTCTTTTGGCCTTGGGAATTGTAGTCCAGTTACCCATGGGCAATAGACAAAGACCCTTAGGCTGGATAGGTGTGAAGTCTGTGAGTCCATGAATTATTGAAGTCCCATTTCTAGCCCATGAGGGTTGCTTACATTGCAGGGAGGGAGGGTCATCGCCTCTTATCAAGTGGACAAACTGCAGCTATTTGTTTCCATGTCAAACCTACAACCAGATAAGTGGGGGTGGTAGAACCAGGATGTGCAGCAATCATATCTAGAATCAACTTATTCACTAATATGCATATAGCCAATATGCACATAGCAAGATGTGAACAGCAGCACCACCCCTATGGAAACTATTCACAGAATATAAGAAGGCTGAGCTTTCATAGCTCCATGACACTGGCTTTCACAGCAGGAATGCCTGCTATTCTCCAATTCTGCTAAGGCTCAGGCAGCAGCTAGAAAGAGAGTGAGGAGTTTCTATATGTACAAGTTAACTAATGGACCATCATAGACACTCACTGTGGCCTTGACTGGGCTCAGTGGCTCATACCTGTAATCCCAGCACCTTGGGAGGCTAAGATGGGTGGATCACTTGAACCTAGGAGTTTGAGACCAGCCTGGACAACACGGTGAAACGCTGTCTCTGCAAAAAAAATTAAAGATTAGCTGAGTGTGGTGGCATGTGCCTATATTTCCAGCTACTCTGTGTAAGGGTAGCCAAGAAAAAGGCGAATAGACCCCAAGTCAGGCAAGCAAGTTTTATTAACCTGCCGGGCCGCCCGTAACAGTCAGAGGAGGTAGCCCCGAGCTTACAAGACACGGGTTTATATGGGGTGAGAGGGGCATAACGTAGTTTCAGGTTACAGTCACAGAGATAGTTTGTTAACTTGCAACAGACCTACAATACATCATCCTGTGACTTCTGTGGCAGCAGTCAGTAACCAGGATTTTTTACAGATTTGTGTCAAACAAAAATTTACAAGTATGGGTAACCAACGTATGTTTTCCCTGTCCTCCCTCAAGCTGCCCAGATGGCTATAATCAGGCTTTGCTTAATTGCCACACGTCTGGCAGCCTTGGTGTGGCACCTAGGCAGGGGTTCAGGAGTGCAGCTGCAGAGCAATCAGAGGGGTATAGGGTCAGTCTGCATGGAGGGGGTTTTCTGAGACAGCACAACTCGTCCCTAACACTCTGGAGGCTAAAGGACAGCTTGAGTCCAGGAGTTAGAAACTACAGTGAGCAGTGAGCTGTGATTCTGCCACTGAACCTGGGAGACCAAGGAAGACCGCCATATCTAGAAAAAAAAAAGGCTGTTTTAGTGGACGCTCAGGAGATGGGTTAATGGACAAAGGAGAGAAATCATTCTAACACCCTGAGAGGCTAGAAGCTAAACTAATCTATATAATAAAGAGAAAAGAGTGTGGGCTGGACATGGTAGCTCACGAATGTAATCCCAGCACTTTGGGAGGTCAAGGTGGGCAGTTCACATGAAGCCAGGAGTTCGAGACCAGCCTGGGCAATTTAGCAAGACCCCATCTCTACTAAAAATACAAAAATTAGCCGGCATGGTGGCACGTCTATAATCCTGGCTACTTGAGAGTCTGAAGCAGAAGAATTGCTTGAACCGGGGAGGGAGAGGTTGCGGTGAGTGGCCAGTGTGCCACTGTACTTCAGCCTGGGTGACAGAGTGAGACCCTGTCTCAAAAAGAAAAAAGAAAAAAAAAGGGTTAACAAAAGAAGACTTTTTTTAGCGAGGAAGAGGCAACAGAGCTGCTACAGGTATCAGGGAACTGAAAAGAAGCAGAAAAGTTTATTAACTGGATCCCCTTTGCTGGTTTTTGAAAAATGTGATTGGATTTTGGAATTTGTTTTCACTGTTTTTGACTACTGGACTCTTTATTTGAATGTGTAATACTAACATCTGGGCCATAAAGGACCCAAAATTTATTCAGATTATTCATATTCTTAAAACAGAGAAAAATGACTCTTCACTTATTATTATCATTATTATTTTTAGAGACAGGCTCTTGCTCTGTCACCCAGGCTGGAGTGCAGTGACACAACTAGAGCTCACTGTGACCTCAAACTCCTGGGCTCAAGCAATTCTCCTGCCTCAGCCTCCTGAGTACCTGGGACTACAGGCATGTGCCAAATGTGCCAACATGCCTGGCTAATGTTTTTTTTCTTTTTGTAGAGATGAGGAGGTCTTGCTATGTTGATCAGGCTGATCTCAAACTCCTGACCTCTAGCAATCCTCCCACCCAGCTATGCCTCCCAGAGTGCTGGGATTATAGGTGTGAGCCACCACGCCCAGCTGCAATACATTTTTGGTGGTGATGGTCGGGAGGTTCGGACATCAAGCTTGCCATAAAACTCAAGTTTACTTCTCCTTGATTATAAACCCCTCTCAAACCAGCATGACTCCAGTTCATCTGAAACTCTAAGAATATTCTGCCACCTTGGTAGATGGTCATCTGTGGATGCTGTCATCAGTCACTAGGGTTTTCTTTTTCCTGACTGACACTTGTGAATCCAGCCATGTATCAGAGGTTTGTCATAAACCCCTGGCCTATGAGGACATCTCCCTGGACAAGAAAAATGTTTTTGGCTGTAACCCACAAAAACCGGGGAGGAAAGGAGAGTAGTTATGTTTAGATCTCTTGGGTTATGATGAGGATTGCTTAAGAAAATTAGATTTTAGGCAATTTAATTATGGGCTTGTGTCAAAGTTTTGTTACAATCATGTTACAAGGGAAAGGATTTTAGTAGACCAACTAATAAATTTTCTCTCTTAAAGAAAAAGAAAATGAGTAAATAATCATTGCTAGAAAAGATAAAGAAAGAAAAAAGGATTGGTTAAGGATTACTAGCCTCTTAACATAATACTTACAGGTAGCCTCTTAGAAAAGGGTCAGTTGGTGGCTAGTGTGGTGGCTCACACCTGTAATCCCAGCACTTTGGGAGGCAGAGGCAGGTGGATCAGGAAGCCAGGAGATAGAGACCATCCTGGCCAACATGGTGAAACCCGGTCTCTACTAAAAATACAAAAATTAGCCAAGTGTGGTGGTGCACGCCTGTAGTCCCAGCTACTCAGGAGGCTGAGGCAGGAGAATTGCTTGAACCCGGGAGGCGTAGGCTGCAGTGAACCGAGACCGTGCCACTCTACTCCAGCCTGGGTGAAAGAAGAAGACTCTGTCTCAAAAAAAGTCAGTTGGATAGATGAGTAGCTAGTTTCCCTGAAGAAATTTTTGTTTGTTTTTGTTTTGTTTTGTTTTGACACAGAGTCTCACTTTCTCCCAGGCTGGAGTGTAGTGGTGTGATCTTGGCCACTACAGCCTCTTCCTCCCAGCTTCAAGAAATTCTCCTGCCTCAGCCTGCTGAGTAGCTGGGACTACCTGAATGCATGCACCACCACGCCTGGCTAATTTTTTTGTATTTTTAGTAGAGGTGGGGTTTTACCATGTTGCCCAGGCTGGTCTTGAACTCCTGGTCTCAAGTGACCCACCTGCCTCAACCTCCTAAAGTGCTGGATTACAGGCTTGAGCTACCATGCCTGGCATCCAGAATAAGTCTTAATCCTATTAAAGTTCATCAGAAAATAATGTAAACATTTTCTCAAGAATGGTATTTTTTTCTTAGAGGAAACTTGGAATTATATCCCACAAAAACATTTTGCCTCAGATCAGGTTTAGAACAATTTCTCTTTTACCAAGACTAAATGAGTTTATATTTGTAAAATGTTTATTGTAGTGCTTGGTACACATACTGTAGAAGTGTTTGAGAAAGGGAGAGGGAGAGAGAGGGAAGAAAATGTATACACATGGTTGGGCGCAGTAGTTCACACCTGTAATCCCAGCATTTTGGGAGGCCAAGATAGGCAGATCACTTGAGGTCAGGAGTTCAAGACCAGCCTGGCCAACGTGGTAAAACCCCATCTCTACTAAAAAATACAAAACTTAGCTGAGTGTAGTGGCACGTGCCTATAATCCCAGCTACTTGGGAGGCTGGGGCAGGAGAATTGCTTGAACCCAGGAGGCCGAGGTTGCAGTGAGCTGAGAACGTGCCACTGCATTCCAGCCTGGGCAACAGAGGAGGACTCTGTCTAAATATAGAAAAGAAAAGAAAAGAAAAGGTATATACAAGAAAGCTATAGAAGTATTTATGAGAGAAAAGAAGGGAAGGAAGAAAGAGAAAGTTTTTAGAGGTCACATTTCTCTCCTGACTCTTGTTAACAAAAACTATTCAAAATTTAGGAATAGAGAAAAATAAATTATTGTATGTCCTTTCAGTGCTTAGGGGCATTGCCTAGCAAGCTCACTCAGGGATTGTCCAGTTCTTTAGAGGAATGTGTCGTTATTTCAGTTACCATTTATCATTGATTTATTTAAATGGAGAAACCCTGTCTGTACTAAAAATACAAAACAATTAGCCAGGCATGGTGGCTGGCGCCTGTAATTCCAGCTACTGGGGAGGCTGAGGCAGGAGAATCTCTTGAATTGAGGAGTCAGAGGTTGCAGGCAGAGGTTGCAGTGAGCCAAGATCACACCACTGTACTCCAGCCAGGATGACAAGAACGAAACTCTATCTAAAAAAAAGAAGAGTAGGAGTGGAAATTCAGGATGAAGCAGAAAAAAATTATAAAACAAGAGGGGTTCTGTAAGGCCGATAGCCTCGCTGGGAGCCGGATGAGCAGCACCCGCCCCCTCTGCACCTGATAACACTATTATCAGCAGGCCGACATTTGTGTTGTCAGGCCGGACATCCTACTTAGCACCTGCCTCTCCATGCGGGCTCCCCACACCCACTGCTACATTCCAACCCCAGCCCCACACTCAGCGCTAAATCATGTTCTCAGCCCTGCCAAAATTCGAAAATCCCACCAAGGGCCTGACCAATGGCAGTTCGCCAAGTCCGGGTCCAGTCTCTCTATGGCCAATACAATTGCCCATGCTTTGTTTCCCCTCTAATCAATCTATTGCCTTCGCCTGCCCACCTGTTGATAGCCTCACTGGGCTACCAATGGCGGCTTGCCAAGTCCAGGTCCAGTCTCTCTATGACCAATGCAGTTGCCTATGCTTTGTTTCCCCACTGACCAATCTATCGCCCTCACTCCCTATAAAACCTCATGCCCAGAACGGCCGGGCGCGACTTCTCTGGCCCCTCTTCCTCGCACCATAGAACCTCGCCCAGGAGCTGAATAAACTGGAATTTGACTTTTCTGATATTGGTCTCAGTTTTCTCACTTTAATTTCGACAATACACCTTACAGATTCTACATGGTCAAAGATGACAGTGTGCCATGAATTGGGGAGAATGGTAGAACTATCTCATCTGGGGACCAAGAAACAAACAAAACAAAACAAACATTACCTTCTTATCCCCTTTCTTCTTTATTAAGTGGAGCAAACTGTCCAATTCACAGATCCTTCGATTCAAGGTTGTAATTATGCATATATTAATTTTTAAAAATCCCTTTTACTCCCATGGGCCTTCCAGGGCAAGAACTGGAAAGCTGGAAAGAACGAATAAGTTGGTTGTTATATTTCTCTGAGATCAATTAAGCCACTGCAGCATTCTGTAAGAGCATGGGGGCTCAGGTAAAATTTATTTAAGAGGTTGAATTTGAGCCAGTGAGGGACCCTCCCTGATAATAGCTGAGCTGAAGTCAGACAAAGAGGGTTTCATATTGCCAGAGACCTGAAGGTCATTCTTGTTTCTACCTGCTTCTCCCACATGTAGACAGACTGGCCGCGACCAAGACAGTAGTATCTGCTGAACTACAGCAGTTTGCTTCTTTGCCAGGAAATTTTCTGTGAAGGGGATGGGTGTCCTGGGACAAAGGGCTACAGAGCTGAGACAATGCCCCTGCTGTGTGCTCCCATCCAGTGGGCCCCAGACGATTCCTGGAGACATTTTTGTTGGGTTACTCCACACCCACAAATAGCTACTTAAAAAAAAAAAAAGAAAAAGGACAAAACTTAACAATTAGAGGGCTATTTGGAAAAGGCATTTTAAAACTAACAGATACACAGATGCGCCTGTTACTTCTTGCAATAGACTCTAAATTGTTCTTCCAGCCTCCAGTCTCTCCCACACCGATCCATTCTGCACATTGTCGAATTAATCTCCTTAAAGCACAGATCCCATCTTGCCACTTCCCCACTCAAGCATTTTCGGTGGCTCTCCACTGCCTTCAAAATAGCCAAGGAATGAAGATCCTTTGGCCTCTTTTCTCTTTGCAGCCTATCTCCCACTATCTCCTTTGGGCTTCTGCAAAACCGAAGCTTTTCTCTCCTGCAGAACTCTCTTCTTTATCTATCTTCTTCTCCTGCTTCCCTTCACTCACTACCACTCCATTTTTTTTTTTTTTTTTTGAGGTGGAGTTTTGCTCTTGTTTAAGCTGGAGTGCAATGGTGCTATCTCTGCTCACTGTAACCTCTGCCTCCCAGATTCAAGCAATTCTCCTGCCTCTGCCTCCCACATAGCTGAGATTACAGGCTTCTCCACTATGGCTGGGTAATTTTGTATTTTTAATAGAGATAGGGTTTCACTATGTTGGTCAGGCTGGTCTTCAACTCCTGACCTCAGATGATCTGCCTGCCTCAGCCTCCCATTGTGCTGGGATTAAAGGCATAAGCCACCATGCCTGGCCCTACTCCATGTTTTGTTTTGTTTTTTTGAAACAAGGTCTCATTCTGTTGCCCGGACTGGAGTACAGAGGCATAATCATAGTTCACTGCAGCCTCAACCTTCCAGGCTCAAGTGATCCTCCTGTGTCAGCCTCCCAAGTAGCTGGGACTACAGGCATGCACCACCATGCCAGCTTTTTTTTTTTTTTTTTTCCCCGCTAGAGACAAGATCTTCATAAGTTTCCCAGGCTGATTGATCTTGGACTCTTGGTATCAAGCAATCCTCCTTCCTTGGCCTCCCACAATGCTGGGATTACAGGCATGAGCCACTGCCTCTGGCTCCTACTTAATCTTTTATTCTTAGTTTATATGTTATTTATTCTGGGGAGCCCTTCCTGATTCCCTCTCCCAACCTATGAACCTCCGGACTGAGCTAGGTGCCTCAGCAAGAGGTATATGTAACACCTTGAACTTCCTCCTATCACAAAAGAAATTGTTCTATACTGTGTTTGCTTGTTTATTTGTCTGTCTTCTCTGGTAGAGGATAATATGGTTTGGCTGTGTCCCCACCCAAATCTCATCTTGAATTGTAGCTCCCATAATTCCCATGTGTTGTGGGAGGGACCCAGTGGGAGGTAATTGAATCATGAGGACTGTTTTTTCCCATGCTGTTTTCGTGATAGTGAATAAGTCTCATGAGATCTGATAGTTTTATAAAGGTGAGTTCCCCTGTACATGCTCTCTTGCCTGCCACCATGTAAGAAGGGACTTTGTTCCTCATTCTCCTTCTGCCATGATTGTGAGGCTTCTCCCACCATGTGGAACTGTGAGTCAATTAAACCTGTTTCCAGTCTCAGGTATGTCTTTATTAGCAACGTGAGAACAGACTAATACAGGGGATAAGTTCTGAGGACCATGGGGATGTCTGGGACCATGTTTATCTTGCTCATCGTGTTAACTCCAATGACTGGTATGCACTTATAAAAGTAAGCAAGAAAGATGCTGGCCACAGCAGCAGCCCTGGAGTCCCAGCTACTCCGGCAGGAGCACTTTGGGAGGCCAAGGCTGGCAGATCATGAGGTCAGGAGTTCGTGACTAGCCTGGCCAACATCGTGAAACTCTGTCTCTACTAAAAATACAAAAAATTAGCTGGGCATTGTGGCAAACACTTGTAATCCCAGCTACTTGGGAGGCTGAGACAGGAGAATTGCTTGAACCCAGGAGGTGGAGGTTTCGGTGAGCAGAGATCATGCCATTGCACTCCAGCCTGGGTGACAGAGCCAAGACGCCATCTAGTTTTTCTGTTTGTTTGTTTTTGTTTTTGTTTTGTTGTTCTGGTCTTCTCAGTACACAAAAAGACTCCATCTCAAAAAAAATAAAAAAAGGAACAAATGAATTCAGTGTTTTCCCTTGATTTCAAAGTTTTACTCTTGCCTTTATTTACCCCACCTGACCTGTCTTTGCCATAATTCCTATCAATAAAATTTCTACCGAAACCAAATGGATACAGTCACTGAATTTATGATAAGGTGATATTATAGTAACATAAGAAAATAATAATCTTTTTTTTTTTTTAAAGACGGGGTTTCACCATGTTGGTCAGGCTGGTCTTGAACTCCGGACTTCAGGTGATCCGCCCGCCTTGGCCTCTAAAGTGCTTGGATTACAGGCATGAGCCACCACGCCTGGCCCTAGAATAATCTTGGCAAATGATTCTGAGTCAATCAGATATCAGATATGGAAGAAAGGAATCTTGACCCCACCTCCCACATAAGGCAAAATCAATTTCAGACAGATCTCATATCCAGATATGAAAAGTAAGACAATGTGACTTCTGGAAGAAAACATAGAAGAAAAATCTTCAAAACCTTTAGGTAGGCAAAGATTTCTTAAGCAGGATATAAAGAGCACTAATTATAAAGGAAAACATTAATAAGTTAATATTCAGTTTAAAAATGTATTTTTACTAAAAGAAACTGTTAAGAGATATAAAAAGGCAGAAAAATAACAGAGAAAAAAAAGAAAACCAAAGATTGGATTTTTGTAACAATCAAGAAAATTGACAAAGTTTTAGCTCAAATGAGCAAAGAAAAAAGAAGAAAAGATTCGAATTACTAAAATCAGGAATGAAAGAGACAGCATCACTACTGATCTTTAAGAAATAAAAAGGATTATAAGGGAATAGTATTAAAAATTGTATGCTAAGAAACTAGCTAACCTAGATGAAATGAACAAATTCCTGAAAAGACACAAATTACCAAAACTTACTTAAGAAGAAATAGAAAATCTGAATAGACCTGTAACAAGTAAAAAGATTGCATTAGTAATAGTAATTAAATCATCATCAACAACAACACACTTCTCACAAAGAAAAACTCAGACAGAGATGGCTTCACTGGTAAGTTCTACCAGATATTTCAAGAATTAATACCAGTGTTTCCAAAAATCAAAAAAAGGAGAAAATGTCTCCCAACTCATTCTATGAGGCCAGTATTACTCTGATACCACAACCAAAGAAAGACATCATAAGAAAAGGAAACTACAGACCTATATGTCTTATAAATATAGATGCAAAAATCCTCAACAAAACACTGGAAACAGAATCCAGCAACATATAAAGAAGATTTTACACCAGGACTAAGTAGGATTTATCACAGGAATGTGAGTTTGGCTTCACTTATGAAAATCAATTGATGTAATATTCTATATTAATAGAATAAAAGATGAAACGATATGATTATCTTGATAAATACAGAAAAGGCATTTGGCAAAATTCAACTCCCTTTCCTGATAAAAACACTCAAACTAAAAACAGAAGTGAATTTCCTCAACATAATAAAGGCTATCTGTAGAAAAATTCACAGGTAATATCGTATTTAATGATGAAAGACTGGTTGCTTTCCTTTAAGATCAGGAAGAAGACAAAAATGTTTGCTCTCACCACTTCTATTCAACATAGTACTGGAAGTTCTAGCCACAGGAATTTGGTAAGAAAAAGAAATAAAAGTTATGCAGATTGTAAAGGAAGAAGTAAATTATCTCTATATGCAGATGACATGATCTCATATGTAGAAACCCTAAAGATCCTGCAAAAACAAAAAATGTGTTAGGGCTGATTTTGAAAATTCCTCAATATTGCTGTATACAAAATCAACAGGCAAAATGAATTGCATTTCTATGAATAGCAATGAAAAATTCAAAAAGAAAATTAAAACATTTATAATAGTATAAAAAAGCATAAAATACTTAGGGAAATACTTAAAAAAAGTGAAAGACTTATACACTGAAAGCCAAAATTTCTTTGAAAAAATTAAAAAAGACCAAAATAAATAAAAATACATCCATGTTCATGGAACAAAAGATTTAATGTTACTAAGATGGCAATACTACCCAATTTGATCTACAGATTCAACTTTAACTTCTATCAAAATCCCGGCTGCCATTTTTGCAGAATTGACAAGCTGATACTAAAATTCAAATGCAGATACAAGAAACCTAGAATATCGAAAATAATCTTTTGCTGTTGTTGTTTTTAAGACGGAATTTCACTCTTGTCCCCCAGGCTGGAGTACAGTGGTGCAATCTTGGCTCACAGCAACCTCCACCTCTGGGTTCAAGCAATTCTCCTGCCTCAGCCTCTGAAGTAGCTGGTATTACAGGCATGCACCACCATGCCTGGCTAATTTTTAGCAGAGATGGGGTTTCACCATGTTGGCCAGGCTGGCCTTGAACGCCTGACCTCAAGTGATCTGCCCACCTTGGCCTCCCAAAGTGCTAGGATTACAGGCATGAGCCACCATGCACAGCTCAAAATAATCTTGAACAAGAAAAACAAAGAGAACTCACACTTCCTGATTTCAAAACTTATTATAAATCAACACTGTGTGACAATGGCAGAAGAACAGAAATATAGATCATGGAACGGAATTCAGAGTCCAAGTATAAACTTTCATATTTACGGTCAACTGTTTTTCAGCTAGAGTGCCAAGATAATTCAATGGGGAAAAAGTTAGTCTTTTCAACAAATGGCGCTGGGACAGGTGAATGTCTACATGCAAAAGGACAAAGCTGGGCCTCAACCAGCGGGTCCTCTATATAGCAATTAATTCAACAACTCGGTCCTCAGTTTGATCAGGTGAAAAAAATTAACTCAAAATGGATTATAGACCCAATTGTAAGAGCTAACACTAGAAAACTCTTGTAAGAAAACATAGGAGTAAATCTTCAGAACCTTGAATCAGGCAATGATTTCTTAGACGTGAAATCAAAAGCACAAATGACAGAAGACAAAAATAGATAAATTGGGCTTTGTAAAAATTAAAAACGTTTGGGCCCAGCGTGGTAACTCACACCTGTAATCCCAGCACTTTGGGAGGCTGAGGTGGGCAGATCGCCTGAGGTCAGGAGTTTGAGACCAGCCTGGCCAACATGCTGAAACCCCATCTCCACTAAAAATACAAAAATTAGCTGAGTGTGGTGATGGGCGCCTGTAATCCCAGCTACTGGGGAGGCTGAGGCAAGAGAACTTCTTGAACCTGGGAGGTGGAGGTTGCAGTGAACCAAGATCGTGCCACTACCCTCCAGCCTGGGAGACAGAGCAAAGACTCCACCTCAAAAAAATAAATAAATAAAAATAAAAACATGTGTGCTGCAAAGGACGTCACCAAGCAAGTGAAAAGACAACCCACAGAACAGGCAAAAATGTTTGCAAATTATATATCTCATAAGGAACTTGTATCCAGACTATGTAAAGAATTCTTACAACTCAACAACAACAAAAATCAAATAATTCAATTAAAAAATGGGCAAAGAAGTTGGAATAGATATTTCTTCAAAAATGATATAAAAACGGCCAATCTGTGCATGATAAAGAAGCTCAACATCATGTTACTAGGAAAATGCAAAGCAAAGCCACAATGAGATTCCATTTCTTACTCATTAGGATGGCTATAACTAAAAAGTTGGACAATAGCAAGTGTCAGTGAGGAAGTGGAGAAATCAGAACCCTCATATGTCACTGGTGAGGATATTAAATGGTGGAGCCACTTCAGAAAACAGTTTGACATTTCCTCAAAAGGTTAAACATAGAGTTATCATATCATGCAGCAATTCCTAAGGTATAGGCCCAGGAGAATTAGAGCCTATGTCTGCACAAAAACTTATACATAATGTTCACAGCACCATTATTATCATTATTATTTATTATTATTTTTTAGACTGAGTCTTGCTTTGTCACTAGGCTAGAGTGCAGTGGCACGATCTTGGCTCACTGCAACCTCTGACTGACTACCAGTTTCAAGCAATTCTCCTGCCTCAGCCTCCCGAGAAGCTGGGATTACAGGTGTGGGCCACCATGTCCAGCCAATTTTTTTTTTTTCGAGATGGAGTCTCATTCCATTCCCCAGGCTGGAGTACAGGGATGTGATCTCAGCTCACTGCAACCCCCACCTCCTGGATTCAAGCAATTCTCCTGCCTCAGCCTCCCGAGTAGCTGGGACTACAGGTTCATGCTACCACACCCAGCTAATTTTTGTATTTTTAGTAGAGATAGGATTTCACCATTTTGGCCAGGATGATCTCAATCTCTTGACCTTGTGATCTGCCTGCCTCAGCCTCCTGAAGTGCTGAAATTACAGGCGTGAGCCACCACGACCAGCTGTCCAGCTAATTTTTGTATGCTTAGTAGAGAGAGAGTTTCACCACGTTGGCCAGGCTGGTCTCAAACTCCTGTGATCCATATCACCTCAGCCTCCCAAAGTGCTGGGATTATAGGCATAAGCCACCTTGCCTGGTCTCACAACACCATTATTTATAATAGCCCAGCAGTGGAAACAGCCCAGTTGTTTTTCAACTGATGAATGGACAAACAAAATGTGATATGTCTATGTAATGGAATATTATTCAGCCATAAAAAGGAATGAAATACTGATACATGCTACAACATAGATGGAACTTGAACAATTACGTTAACCAGAAGAAGCCTGTCACAAAAGACCACATAGTGTGATTCTATTTACATGAAATGTCCAGAATAGGCAAATCCATAGAGACAAAAGGTAGAGTAGTGGTTGCCAGGGGCTTGGGAGAGAGGGCAGTGGGAAGTGACTGCAAATGGGCATGGAGTTTCTTTTGGGGATGATAAATTTGATAGATGGCTGCAAAAGTCTGTGGGTATACTAAAACCACTGAATTGGGCCCTTTACAAAGGTGAACTTTATAAACAAATTCTATCTTAATAGAGCTGCTATGTTTTTTTTAAAAAGGCAAGCCAGAGATGGCTCACACCTGTAATCCCAGCACTTTGGGAGACCAAGGCAGGTGGATCACCCGAGGTCAAGAGTTTGCGACTAGCCTGGCCAATATGGTGAAAACCTGTCTCTACTAAGCATACAAAAATTAGCCAGGCGTGGTTGTATACGCCTGTAATCCCAGCTACTTGGGAGGCTGATGCAGGAGGATCTCTTGATCCTGGGAAGCAGAGGCTGTAGTGAACTGAGATCACACTGCACTCCAGCCTGGGTGACAGAGGGATACTGTCTCAGAAAGAAAGGAAGAAAGAGAAAAGAAAGAAATAAGGAAAGAAAAAGAAAGAAAGAAGGAAAGAAAGAAAGAAGGAAAGAAGGAAGGAAGGAAAGAAGGAAAGAAGGAAGGAAAGAAAGAGAAAGAGAGAAAGAAAAGAAAGAAACTTTAAAAGGCAAGCCATAGGACAACAGAGGACTTATTAATATATCCAGAATGTATATAAAATGCCTACAAATAATAATAAAAATGGAAGATAACCAAATACAAATATACGAACTGAGCTGAGCACAGTGGCTCATGTCTGTAATCCCAGCTACTTGGGAAGCTGAGGCAGGAGGATTGCTTGAGGTCAGGAGTTCAAGGTCATCCTGAGCAACATAATGAGACTTCGTATTCAAAAAAAAGTAAAACCAAAAAACAGGTTAAAAAGTAACTTCTTAAAAGATGACATTAAATTGGCCAATAACATATGAAAAGTGACCAATTCCATTAGTCATCAGGGAATACAAATCAAAGCCACAATGAGAGACCATGGCACACATATCAGGATGACTAAAATTAAAGATTCTGGAGATATCCTAGTGTAACTGAAGGATAGGGAGCAACTGGAATTCTCATATATTGCTAGTGAGAATGTAAATTAGTACAACTCTTTGGAGAACTGTTTGGCTCTGTTGACTAAGGCTGAATACACACATATCCTGTGACCTAAGTGATTACTCTACTGGAAATGTTCCCAACAGAAACATATATGCAATCACCAAAATATTCATAGTAGCACTATTCATTGCAGACCCAAACTAGAAACAACTTTTATGTACATCAGACAGCAGAATGGATACATAAAATGTAGTTATATTCACAAAATGAAATACTACTGCAAGGAGAATTAATTATCTTCAACTACATGTGACAACAAGAATAAATATTATGAATACAATGTTGTAAGAAAGAAACCAGAGACAGAAGAATTGACATTGTATTATTCGGCCTGTAGAAAAAGTTCTAGGATGGTAGAAGCCAAGAGAGTGGTTACCTTTGTCAGAGGTGAACAGAGCAGGAGGAAAAGGAAGGTATCTGGGAGGCTGATCATATTGTATTTCTTCATCTTCATGCTGGCTACATGGGTGTTGTCAGTTTTTTCAAAGCTGTATTTATGTGTCTGTGTGTATGTGGGTATTGTACTTCAACTAAAATAAAAAACCTTTGTCTAGAACCATCCTACCCATTCTCCCAGATTCTTTTTAAATACTCCCCCCACCACTTATTTATTTTTTATTTATTTTTATTGTTTTTTTTTTGAGATGGAGTGTCGCTGTGTCGCCCAGGCTGGAGTGCAGTGGCACAATCTTGGCTCACTGCAACCTCCACCTCCTGGGTTCAAGCCATTTTCCTGCCTCAGCCTCCCAAGTACAGGCATGTGCCATCGTGCCTGGCTAATTTTTGTATTTTTAGTAGAGATGGAGTTTCACCATATTGGCCAGGCTGGTCTCGAACTCCTGACCTCAAGTGATCTGCCCACCTTGGCCTCCCAAAGTGCTGGGATTACAGGTGTGAGCCACTGCGCCCAGCCAATATCCCTTCATTAACATCCACCAAATCACAAAGTCTCTGGGATACCTGCAGTTGGAGACAACTCTACTTTCTCCAAGATTCCATAGCACTTGGTAGAATCCTTGGATGACTCAGCTTCATCTAGAAGCATCTGTATGGAAAGAGCAAGAGCTTTGGAGTCCTAGGTTCTAGTGAGCCCCTTCCCAGGTGGGTGACCATGAGCAAATTCCCCACAGCTGTTTAGTTGTTCAGTTCTTAGCTACACACAGCTTGAAGTGATTTTTTTTATATATATAAGGGGCTCAGGTAGTTGCTGGAACCTCCAGAAGACCTGAGAGAGGCTCAGAGGTATGCTGCAGGTGTGTCTAAATCACACTAAAGAACTCGTCTGGTGCAGGCAACATTGCTGTTGCTGTGGGCATCACTCAACATAGCCAACTTTATGGACACTCAGCATTTCTGCTAGAATTCTTGATACAGCTGCCTCTTGAAATGGAGGGTGCCTTATACACACCACCAGGGCGGATTCTGCTAGGCTAATTTACTATTTTTAGTAGAGATGGGGTTTCTTCATGTTGGTCAGGCTGGTCTCAAACTCCCGACCTCGGGTGATCTGCCTGCCTCGGTCTCCCAAAGTGCTGGGATTACAAGTGTGGCACTGTGCCCAGCCCTTCCTTCAGTCTTTAAAAGTGATGATGCAAATGACACAATGTTTGAAAAGACTCAAGTTTCCCCTTAGGACTCTTTTTTTTTTTAAGATGGAGTCTTGCTCTGTCACCCAGGCTGGAGTGCAGTGGGACAATCTCGGCTCACTGCAACCTCCACCTCCTGGGTTCAAGCCATTCTCCTGCCTCAGTCTCCCAAGTAGCTGGGATTACAGGTGCCCACCACCACACCCCACTAAGTTTTGTATTTTCAGTAGAGACAGGGTTTCTCTGTGTTGGCCAGGCTGGTCTCCTGGCCTCCTAACTCCTAACCTCAAGTGATCCGTCCACCTTGGCCTCCCAAAGTGCTGGGGTTACAGGCATGAGCAACTGCACCCGGCCATCTTAGGACTCTACTTACTTTGTCAGAGAAAGGAAATTTTAGAAAAGATAGTTGTTAGCTCTAAACTTAACTGAAATCAACTCAACACATGTTTGATTTAAACCTTTTTATTGTCAGATAGTTTTCTTTAAGCATTTAATAGCTTTGATTGGTTCAGTGGCCAAACAAGGCAGCATCTACTAAGAAAGGCACCTCATCAGAAACAAAATACATACATAATCACGTGGTAAGATTCCCCTCATGAGACCAGCTGCTAACTCCTTGAGAGCAGTAATTGTGTCTTAATGTACTTAGTAGCACCTAAACTTGCACATACGAACCCTTCCTACAGGATGTTTATTGAGTTATTTTCATTAGTCAAAAACGAGACACTCAAATCCTTTTATTTTCCTCCCCCTCATTACTCCATCCCCCCTCTTTTCTCCATCTCCAAGCCTTCATTTAGCAAAAGAACATATAGTAGAGGGTAATCCCTAGAACTCTGCACTGTGGGCAGAAGGATCTAGTTTTAGAGCTGAAATATGCTTTGAGACAGGGTCTGGCTCCGTCACCCGGGCTGGAGTGCAGTGGCGCAATCTCCGCTCACTGCAACCTCTGCCTCCCAAGGAGCTGGGAACACAGGTGTGCACCACCACACTTGGCTAATTTTTGTCTTTTTTGTAGAGACGAGGTTTCACCATGTTGCCCAGGCTGGTCTGGAACTCCTGGGCTCAAGCGACTGCCTGCCTCTGACTCCCAAAGGGCTGGGATTACAGGCGTGCACCATCACACCTGCCCCGAAACAACTTTTTAAAGCAGAATATGTTTAGGGGAGCATATGTATTTATGGCTTGAGCCCTCAAAGAAATGGCTTCGCTCTGGTTAGATGCCATTCTATCCCTGGCTCCTTGAGTCTCAGTAGTAGGACGAATGAAGCAGGAATCCTTAGAGCTTGGATGGGTTGCGAAGGGGCTTCTTTGGCCATGATCATGGAAGCCCGAAGGAGGCTACCAAAGTGCTTTTCCCTCACTTTCGGCCTGGAAGCCAGAACCCTGATTTCCACTCAAACACATGGACAAACCTGTGGTCTCATTCAGCCCATAAAATAATCTGTGCTGCTTTGAGCCTGGCCGGCAGAAGAGTGTGATATAACAAAGAAGACAGACTTTGGGAGTCAAGAGACCTGGTTTTGAGTCCGATCTTTGTGACTTATACTAGCTTCGTGACTTTGGGAAAAAAATTTTTTTTTCTCTCTCTTTGAGTCAGAAATTTTCATCTGTGTTGGAAAAAATAATTCCTCCCCAGGTTATTGGGAAAATTTAATCCTATGAGATAATTTATGTGAAATTATCTAGCACTTGGTGGATATTTAAACACAGTAGGAAAAAATAATGACCAGGGAGGAAGAATTTGCCAGTATTTCTCCAGAGCTATTTTACGAAGTATTTTTATAGTGGGATGTCATGAGCTGTGTGACCCTGGGTCAGACCTCTTACCTCCCTGACTCTTGATTTCCCCCGCAAGGGATTTCTCTTTTTTTGAGACACAGTTTCACTCTGTTGCCCAGGTTGGAGTGCAGTGGCACGATCTTGGCTCACTGCAACATCTGCCTCCTGGGTTCAAGTGATTCTCATGCCTCAGCCTCCTGAGTAGTGGGATTACAGGAGCACACCATCAGGCCCAGCAATTTTTTTTTGTATTATTAATAGAGACAGGGTTTCGCCATGTTGGCCAGGCTGGTCTCAAACTCTTGACCTCAAGTGATCTGCCTGCCTCAGCCTCCCAAAGTGCTGGGATTATAGGCATGAGCCATAGCACCCAGCCTCACAAGGGATTTCTGACCCCAAGGAGACACTCCTAAAATTTGAGGTTAAATGTCAAAGTGCATCACTTTCTATAACAGAATAGAGATTCATTACCTTGTGTCCAAGATGCCATCAATTAGGATACGCAGTTGATTAAAAACAACTTTTTGAGAGGCAGTAAAAAACTACAATTATGTTAATTAACCCATTAATTGCAAGGTATGTTCTGATTCCAGAATCATTAAAATGTGAAGAAATGTCTATCTTGCAACTGAAAAAAAAACTATAATAATAATAATGTTAGCTCCTAGGCTGGGCACTGTGATCCATGCCTGTAATGCCAGCACTTTGGGAGGCCAAGGCAGAAGAATCACTTGAGGCCAGGAGTTCAAGACCAGCCTGGGCAACACAGTGAGACCCCATCTCTACAAAAATAAAAAATAAAAAGTTAGCCTGGTGAGGTGACACATACCTGTAGTCCCAGCTACTCCGGAGGCTGAGGAGGGAGAATCCCTTGAACCCAGGAGGAGTTCAAGGCTGCAGTGAGCTATGAGCATGCCACTGCCCTCCAGCCCAGGTGATGGAGTATGATTCTGTCTCAAAAAAAAAACAAAAAACAAAAAGAATCCTGGTTCCCATTTATTAAGCATCTCCTGGGTGCCAGGCACTATAATCAAGGTGTTTTCCTAAGCCCTTCACTTGTTATAGTGCCCCAGTTATAGTGTGGCAGGCATTATCATTCCACTTCATGGTTAAGAAACTGAATATAAAGAGGTTGAGTCATTTTTCCAAGGCCACACAATCAGAAAGTAGGGCTTGGATGGTAGGACTTCTTAATTCCAGATACTTTCTCTTTTTAGTAGATTGTTCTCCAGGCTAAGGAGTCAGAGATGAGGTCTCCGTAGAATAGAAACAGGTTGTGAATGTGATGCTTTGAACACGGTCTCGAATCTCTGCAAGGTGACCAGGAAGGTCATAGATAACATCGATAGAGCTGGAATCTAATTAATCTCCAAATACTGGTCCTTGGAGGTAAAGTGTTAACAAGACAGTCAGGGTTGCTGAGAATCCAGATAAAGGGGAGCCAAGGACCAAGACAGAGTCAGGGTTGCCCCAGCTGAGTGGGAGGAGACTGCTGAGCCCCCAGGATCGTTCCAGGCCCATGGACAACGCAACAAGCTCTTATGCTAGAGGCCACTATTCCACAGCGTCACCCTGTTCCTTCACTGACTCTTTACTAATACAGCAGAAATCTTCTGAGAAGAATTTATTTCTTCCTGTAACCTTTCTTCAAGAGGGAAAAATGTGCTAAGCACTCATCATTAGTCAGCAGGCAGACATCCAGTACTAGAACAAGTTATACATTAACAAGGTTTTCTGGTTAGTCAGTTCAAGTTACTTCCCCTGTGCCTGATTATGGGATTGGATGTTTTGCTCTGGGAAGCTGTGGATACAGCGCTTATTCTGATATGAACCCCGTGACAGATCATATTGTGATACTCTCAGCAGTGTTCCCTGACACCCGGCTCCCGGGCTATCTGCCTGTCGGTCTATCTGCCTAACTATAGCATGGGGGAAATCCAAGCCCACATGAATGGATTCCCAACATAGCTCTACTTCATCAGATGACAAAAGAATGTTCTGGAGCTTTTTGGTGGGGTGGCAGCGGGGATGTGGATATAGTTGGGGTAGGGCAGGGGAGACCAGGTTGCAAATCGCTGGAAGCATCAGAGATTGCGTAAAAGATGTTTCTGTTGACCTGACCAGGAGAAACTCATCGTCAAGCTGCCAGAGAGTATGCCTCTGGGTCTTGACTCTGGAGAGGCTCTTTGGACAGTGGTGGAGATAGCGCCAGGGTCGAGGTCACCGAGTCTCCACATGGACGTCAACAGGGCTGAAGGTCACGGTTGCAGGATGTTGACTGCCGTTGTTGTTTGGGCCCATGGCAGAAGGGGTGGTTGGCTTGGGGCCTTTGGGCTCCAGTTCCCGCCTCGTCCTCATTTTCCTGTAGGGAGATAAGGTGCACATGGTTGAGTCTTTCCCCTGATACGCTGCGGGGAATAGGCTCTGTGACTACAGTTCTGGCCAAGAGATTAATGTAGATGAACGTAGACATTAAATCACGTTGCTTACTTGTTGCCACATAATTGTACAACTGGAAGGGACCTTAGGCATCAGCTAGTCTGCCTTTCAATTTTTACTTAATTTTTTTTTTTAGACAGAGTCTCACTCTGTCACCCAGCTGAGTGCTGTGGCATGATCTCGGCTCACTGTAACCTCCGACTGCCAGGTTCTATTCTCCTGCCTCAGCCTCCCGAGTAGCTGGGACTACAGGCATGTGCCACCACACCCAGTTAATTTTTGTATTTTTAGTAGAGATAGGGTTTCACCATGTTGGCCAGGATGATTTCAATCTCCTGACCTCGTGATCCGCCGACCTTGGCCTCCCAAAGTGCTGAGATTACAGGCTGAGCCACTGTACCCGGCCTGCCCTTCAATTTTTTAACTTAGATCAGATATTTAATTTTGTTTCTTTCTTTTTTCTTTTTTTAGAGATGGAGTTTCTCCATGTTGGTCAGGCTGGTCTCAAACTCCCGACCTCAGGTGATCCGCCCACCTTGGTGTCCCAAAGTGCTGGGATTACAGGCGTGAGCCACCACACCCGGCCAATTTTATTTGTTTCTATTAAGGAATGAGTAAAATGTCAGAGGTGGGTATATAAAATATAAAAATAAAGATATTACATTTTTTCCTGTTCAAAGTGGTATTACATTTTCCATGTATTACATTTTGCAGCCTCATTAAGCTTGCTAAGTTTATTTCTAGAAATATTTAAGAACTTTTTACATAGTTGAAAAGAGAATGTATTTAAAACATATATCTTGACTTCATTTAATATGCCATAAAATTCAATAATGAACAATTATGAATTCTTTTTTTTTCTCTTTTTTTGAGGCAGAGTCTCGCTCTGTCACCCAGGCTGGAGTGCAGTGGCATGATCTCACCTCACTGCAACCTCTGCCTCCCGAGTTCAAGCAGTTCTCATGCTTCAGCCTCCCGAGTAGCTGGGATTACAGGTGTCCACCACCATGCCTGGCTGATTTTTGTATTTTTTAGTAGAGATGGGGTTTCACTATGTTGGTCACACTGGTCTCAAACTCCTGACCTCAGGTGACCACCTTGAACTCCTGACCACCACGGCCTCCCAAAGTGCTAGGATTATAGGCATGAGCCACCATGCCCAGCCAAAGTTTTGTATTTTTAGTGTAGATGGAGTTTCACCATGTTGGCCAGGCTGGTCTTGAACTCGTGGCCTCAAGTGATTCCCCTGCCTTGGCCTCCCAAAGTGCTAGGATTGCAGGTGTGTGCCACTCTGCCTGGCCAACAATTATGAATTCTCATGTCTTCATGATCTTTCATCTTGCTGACATATTTTATACACACACACACACACACACACACGTACGTGCGCACACACACACACGTGTGTGTGTGTCTGTGTATATATATATATATATATATAATTTATTTATTTATTTATCGAGACAGGGTCTCGCTCTGGTTGCCCAGGCTGAAGTACAGTGATGCAATCTCAGCTAAATACAGCCTCAACATCCCAGGATCAGGTGATTCTCCCACCTCAGCCTCCCAAGTAGCTGGGACTACAGGTGTACACCACCATGCCTGGCTAATTTTTTGTATTTTTAGTAGAGATGGGGTTTCACTGTGTTGCTGGGCTGGTGTTGAACTCTGGACCTCATGATCTGCTCACCTTGGTCGCCCAAAGTGCTGGGATTACAAGCGTGAGCCACAGCAGCCAGCTGACACACACAGTTTTTAAAAATCATGAACCATTGAGCTGGGTGAGGTGGCTCACATCTGTAATCGCAGCGCTTTGGGAGGCTGAGGTGGGCAGATCACCTGAGGTCAGGAGTTCGAGATCAATCAGTTTGACCAATATGGTGAAATCCCGTCTTAAAAAAAAAAAAATCATAAACCACTTGTAAGTTGCAGGCATCATGCTGCTTTACTCCTAAATACTCTTAAGAACAAAGACATTCTCCAATATATCCATAATGCAGTTATCAAGCTTTGAGACTCTTCATTTTAAACACAACAACATACAGGCAGGAGGAGGTTAAATAACTTCCTTGATTTTGACAAACCAAAGACTACTGAATCCAGGTCTCTCAATTCCCAGACTAGGCCTCAGTACAAACAGGGTGGGTTGAGTGGATTCTCCATTCAGATGACAACCTAAAAAAGAGCTTAGGAGCGCCAGCAACAGTAGAGATAAATAAAGGCTAGACATTGGAGTTTGACGCCACTTCCTAGTTTGGGTTAGACCAAAATTGTAATACCCTCAAGATTTTTTAAAAATAAACTTTTAATGTTATTATTATTACGTGTAATTGTGGGAATATTTTCTTTGAAACCAAATGAACTAGGTTGGAATCCCAACTGTGCTAATTAGGGCTGAGCAACCTTGGGCATATGACTTAATCTTTCTGCATCTGTTTCTATACCTATAAAATTGAGGATAATAGTAGTACCTACCTTGTGAGGTTGTTGTGAGGATCAAATGAGTTAACACATGTAAGGAGCTTAGAACCATGCCTGGCATTTGGTATATCAACATATGTTAGCTACCTTTATTGACTGATTTATTGATTGAGACAGAGTCTCGCCCTGTCACCCGGGCTAGGGTACAGTAGTGTGATCCCAGCTCACTGCAACCTCTGCCTCCCAGGTTCAAGCAATTCTCCTGCCTCAGCCTCCCAAGTAGCTGGGATTATAGGCACCCGTCACCACACCCAGCTAATTTTTTGTATTTTTAGTAGAGACGAGGTGTTGGCCAGGTTGGTCACAAAATCCTGACCTCATAATCCACCCGCCTCAGCCTCCCAAAGTGCTGGGATTATAGGCATGAGCCACTGTGCCTGGCCTAGCTACCTTTATTTTAAAAACTGTTTTTTTCAGAGACAGGGACTTGCTATGTTGCCCAGGCTGGTCGCAAACTCTGGGCCTCAAGTGATCCTCCAGCCTCAGACTCCTGACTAGCTGGGGTTACAGGCAGAGCCACCACATCTGGGAGCTACCTTTATAAATAATAATCATATTTTTATGAAAACAATGTGCATTTACTGTTCCCCAAAAATCAGGAAATCCCCCTCCCAGCAAAAACTAACAATACCATCATGCAGACACACCAGTGGTTAAGACCTTGCTGTGTTACTCTTCCTTGGGTATGTGTATGGGTAACCTATGTGTATGATCATGATTACAATGTATATATTGTTTTATAAACTTTGACAATATATTGCAAACATCTTTCCTTATTAATCAGTGCATTTTATATATATATTTACATATATATATATATAAATATAAATACATTTTTATAGACAGGGTCTTGCTATGTTGCCCAGGCTGGACTCAAACTCCTAGACTTAAGCCATCCTCCTGCCTCAGCCTCCTGAGTAGCTGGGATTACAGACGCACACTACCACACCCGGGCATATCTTTTTAAAGAAATGGCTTCTAGGTCTCCTATGATATGTTTAATTTATAGTCTTTTTTTTTTTTTTTTTAAGATGGGGTTTCACCATGTTGGCCAGGCTGGTCTTGAACTCCTGACCTCAGGTGATCCGCCCACTTCAGCCTCCCAAAGTGCTAGGATTACAGGCGTGAGCCACCGCGACCGGCTAATTTATAGTCTTTTAATTTTGATTTCTTCCCTGAAAAAAATTACCTTCCATCAAGGTTGTGACTGACAGTAATTACACATAAGGTGATAACATATAACATTTATTTTTTATATGGTCAAATTATATTCTTTTTTTTCCCCTTATATGTTTCCAGAAAGCAGAGTCAGGGTAACATGCTTCCAGTATTTATCACTTCAAATACTTATGTGGCCAACTCATACAACCCAGCAGAGAGGTCTCTGAGCGAAGAGGCCTGAACATTCCTCTATGAGCTGTAAATTACATACAAATGTTTACCATAGTGCTCAAGACCATTAGCATTGTCATTAACATTATTATATTTAAAAAATATTTCGCCAAGTACAAAAGTAGTCACTTTGAAATTCCTTCAACAGAACAGACTTCAAAAAGGACCCCCAAGGGATAGAACATTTACTAAAGGCTCAGGGATACTGCCAGGCACACGATGGCCACCCACATATCAGCTCTCATTTATTCTGATGTCACTGAAGGGTCCAGGCAGTTCCAAAGCCCAGGGCATGCGTACCTGTTGTACATCTTCAGCAGGATCAGAACCACGGTGAAGATGATGATGACAACCACCACAACGCCAGCAACAATGGCTCCAGAACCTATGGAGAGGAGAGGAGCAAAGACAGTGAACGTGCAAAGTGAATGCAAACCGGGAGGGCGCCCTGCTGTGGCACCTGACATCCTCACTGGGTCAAGGGAAGCAGGAGAGAGGGTAATGTCCTGGGACACTCCCAGTTGACCTCAGGAGAGTCACATCTGGAGTGGCTGTGCACCCCTGCCCTGAGCTGGGCTTGAAGGACCCCGTCCTCAGCACAACATCTGCCAAAACACAGCCTCCAGCTTCTGGGAAATAAATAAGCAAAATACCCTCCCTTCTTTTTGGTAATGTAAAAGTAGCATGTGATTTTTGTAGATAATAATTTTGAAAATATAAATAGGTGCAAAAAAGAGGGGGAAGTTGAAGAACTCATTGGCCCAACAACTGCTGATTATCTACATACCTACATTCACCAACATGATTGTGTTGATGCATAGTAAATATCTATCAGCCAGGCCCAATGGCTCATGCCTGCAATCCCAGTACTTTGGGAGGATGAGGTGGGAGGCTCGCTTGAGCCTGGGAGTTCGAGACCAGCCTGGGCAACATAGCAAGATCTTGTTTCTAGAAATAAAAAATAAAAAATTAGCCAGTGGCAAGCACCTGTAGTCCCAGGCACTTGGGAGGCTGAGGACGAAGGATCTTTTGAGCCTGGGAGGTTGAGGCTGCAGTAAGCCAAGATTGTGCCACTGCTCTCCAGCCTGGGTGACAGAGCAAGACTCTGTCTCAAAAAATAAAAATAAATACATAAATAAATATCTGGCTAGGTGCAGTGGCTCACATCTGTAATCCCAGCACTTTGTGAGGCTGGGGGTGAGGTTCACTTGAGCCCTGGAATTCCAGACCAGCCTGGGTAAGATAACAAGGCTCCATTTCTATATATTTTAAAAAAATCTATCATAGTTTTAAAATAATTTAATAATTATATGTTTGAATATTGATCCTAAAGGAAATGTTCCCAAGAATGGAAAAATATTCACTTGGTAAAAATAGAACCATGTTTCATATACTGTTTTTTTTTTTTGAGGTGGAGTCTCGCTCGGTCACTCGGCTGGAGTGCAGTGGTGCGATCTTGGCTCACTGTAACCTCTGCCTCCTGGGTTCAAGTAATTCTTCTGCCTCAGCCTCCTGAGTAGCTGGGACTACAGGCCCGTGCCACCATGCCTGGCTAATTTTTGTATTTTTAGTAGAGATGGGGTTTCACTATGCTGGCCAGGATGGTCTCGATCTCTTGATCTCATGTTTTCTGCCCGCCTCGGCCTCCCAAAGTGCTGGGATTACAGGCATGAGCCACCGCGCGCAGCCTCGTATACTGTTTTATAACAATATCATAATCATCCTTCTGTTGAATTATATATTTTTCTTCATGACTTTCCATGGCTGCATAGTACTCCATTGTTTGGATGTGCCAGAATCTGTTCACCAATTCTCTGTTGAGAATAATTATGTTGTTTACAGTTTTTCACCATTAAAAACAAAGCTGTGATGATGTCCTTATTGCTTAATGTCTTAGACTCTAATTTCTTTTTTTTTTTTTTAGAAAAAGAGAGAAAAGGAGAAAGAAAGAAAGAAACAGCAAAAGAAAGAAAAAAAAGAATGAAAGAGAGAAAGAAAGAGAAAGAGAAAAAGGGAGAGAGAATGGGATTCTTGTTTTATTGCCCAGGCTAGAATGCAGTCTAAAAATGGGTATTAAAAACCTCTTTTATGCCAATAATTGTGCTTAACAATGGAGACAGGAAGGAATAGGGGATGAAAATAACAAATAAGCAGCCAATCAATATTTTATTTAAATCTGTGAAATGCTATGCAATTGCTGGGGAGTGATTTACTTCCAGTTATGTGGTCACTTTTAAAACAGGTGTAATGTGATACTGAGAAAAATGTATGTTTTGTGGATTTGGGGAGGAGAGTTCTGTAAATATTTGTTAAGTCTAGTTGTTCCAGGTCTGAGTTCAAGTCCTGGATATCCTTGTTAATTTTCTATCTCGTTGATCTGTCTAATATTGACAGTGTAGTGTTAAAGTCTCCCACTATTATTGTGTGGGAGTCTAAGTCTCTTT